>KQ030513.1:57958-330667 GCA_000956045.1 Hirsutella minnesotensis 3608 | reverse complement strand
GCGGCGTCGCAGGTCATGTCGAACACGGGCGCCGAGGCGTCGTCCTCCCGGGAGATGCTCAAGAGGCGCGTCGCGCGCATCCTCTCGTCGTAGTGGTCCTGGCCGTAGCGCATGCCTCGCTCGGCCGAAAAGTTGGCCCTCGCGATGCCTTGGTAGACGTCTGCCTGCAGCCTGCCCATGTCCGCGCGCAGGCGCATGTACTCGTCCAGCAGTTCCAGGTAGCGCTGCAAAAGGCCGTCAATGTGCTGCTGTTCCGTGGCCATGGTTTGCGTGCCCATCTCGCGGAGGCGGCTGGCCCGTCGCGCAATCAAGGCTCAGCGATGGACCGCCGGGAGAGGCTCTGCTTGGGGATGGCTATCGTCGCCCGGATGCGAGAGAGGCCGAGCTCCTTGAGAAGCGTCCACGTTGCTGCGCGTGCCTATGCTTGTCATTCGTGCGAGGCTGCTCGTCGCCGATAAGGGACATGAAGCGATGGAGCTGCACATGGAGAAGTGGGGGCTGTTGGCTGCTCACTTCTTACGCGCCAGCGCCTCTGCCACGCATCATACACCACAACTTGAATGGATAAACTCGGCCTTTGGATATTTCGTCCACCAGTCAATCCTCCGAGTAATATACGTAGATGCTGCACTTATGCTCCAAGGTTTCTGACCCGAATATAAGCCGCGCACGGCGACCGGCTCGGGCAGCACAGAAAGTCGCGTACAGATATGAGACGAGGCGAGCACGACGAGCCCTGAAGTAAAGAGAAGCCCCATGAGCCAAAAACAGCCCTTTGAAGGCCCACGGCGTCGTGTCACGCTCCTGCAATTCACAGCATCGTGGTGGCTCAAATCGCTATCCGTCCGTGATGCCGTCGTGATAGCTAGAAGCCAAGGCAATGCTCCAGGTGAATTGCACGACATGCACTGCGGCGAGCGAGACTACGGATCATGGGACAATGAGCTTTAGCAGTCAAGTGCGATTCATCGTGTGTTCTTTTCACAATGACCAATTGGGCATCCGCAAACAAGTATAAGTAGACGGCTGCGACAAGGAGCCTCGGCCTTGTTGCAACGAGCGTCGACTCGGACCCCTGGGCAGAATGTGCGCATTCCCCCAAGTCATGGGCGGGGGAGCGGGTTCCTTGCATCGCGTTGAGGCGGCTTCATGTTATTGGCGCAAGCCCAAGGCTCAACTCGCATGGAAGGCTGCGTGGGAGTGAGCTGTCACCAGCGCATTGGCCGACAGCCTCTCATCTCCGCATGAGCCCCGGCTTCTGCTGCGGTGCCCTTGCGCGTCCCACGGCAGTCGTGGCAAGGCGGGCGGTACCGGGCAGCGACAAGGCCTGACGATGACGAGTTTACGAGGTCTTGGGAAGCGCCAAGGAATGTGAGGCTGACGAGAAGGAGAACGACTCCGCGTCTCCAACCAAGCAGCTTGGACAGGACGATTGGAAAAGCAGCGGCGGATATCCATCTGCACGAGACATCCAGGAATGGGTGTGATCTGCTCATCCATTGTCTTGAAACGGGGTCATCATGTAAGGAGTCGAGGGCGACAGGGTGCTTGGGACTCACCGCACCTGGTTTCCGTTACTGCGGGCTGCCGGGTACGAGCCGGGAGCTCATGGCCTTGTCCGAGAACTGTGTGAGCGACGAGCAACGGTGGCCATGGAATAGCCATGACTGTCGGTGATGATGCAGCTGCGGTTCTTTTGCGAGCCCGCCGGATGTCGAGGCGGGTGCCGGCAGGAAAACTGCACTTTTGTGCTTGGTGTTTTGCCGAGAGCAATGGCCCAAAGAGGTCGATATTAGTCGCAGTCAACTCTCGAGGCCTTTGTTATCCGCGTTGCAAGACGTCTGATGCGCTCCTACGCCGGCAGCTTGTGGCCATACGCTCGAGTCGTTGGATGGCAAAGAGCTTGGGGTTGAATCGGCCAACAGCCGGATCGCATGTTCGCAGCGTGCCGCGACATCCATGGTAGCATGGCTACAGGGAGCTAGCGTGCGAGCGAAACAAAGCCAGCGTCCCAGGCTCGGCAAAGACTTGCTTTTTGGACGCGTCTGGGATATGCCTCCTGCAGCAGGCCGCGGTCCCTTTGTGGTCGAGGATTGCGTGTAAGGGGCAGAGGAGCTGTCCTCTTTGTCGTGCGCTTCAACGCAGATGGGATGGCATGCGTTTGAAACTGGCGTCGGTATTCACCATTTGCAGCGACACGGGGAGATTGACCAGAGACGAGCGCCGCACGATGCTATACGTGTCCATCGCCACTTGGCAAGTTGCGTGAGGAAGTCGACGTCTGTTTGGAGTTGCTGCTTTGCTCTGCCCCGTCTGTAGCGATTACCAGCATCAATGGATCGACTTAGTCCCCGCTCGCTTATTAAGTGGAAAGCCGGCGTGCATTGGGCCCGCCCTTCAGGGCCAGCACGTGACACGATAAGTATAGTTTACATCCATGGGCTCCGCTGTTTCTCCCACCAACAAGCGCCCCTTTTCTACTCCACGCCGCCTTTCTGCATTGACGAGAATCACGGAGCAATCAAAAGGCAACAGAGCGAGGCCGTGACGACAGCACGCAAAGAGCCCGCGCGGCCGCTGTTGTCGGCCGCTCGGAAATGGCCTTTCCGTCCACGCGGGTGCCGAGGCCTCCCCCTACCCGGGAAAAGGGAGATTGGTGCAGGGAAGCGGACAGGACTTCGTGCACACATACATGGACCATCCATTGCAACCGTAGCACGGGGGATGAGGTCTCCTTTGTTTCATGCTTCTCTGACGCCGCGGCCCATCGCGGTACTATTGTGTGGCAGAGATCAAGCTCGAGGCTTGCCCTGCTAACGGCCACGATGGACATGGGCCCGGCTCGCGCAAGCACCTACGCCGTCAAATCATGGAGCGGCAACCTGACAGGTATCCAAGCTCCTTGTAAAGGGGCGCGTTGCTGAATGAGCAATCTCGGCCTGCCCTTTGTCCCTGCACCCTAAGGTCCTCAGCATTGTGGTGACTGCCATGGTGCGTCACTTTACTGCAAGCTGCTGAATGCGCTTTGTGCGCGAGTGACCCTGGGAGACTCGGCTCTCGCTGATGCCATCGAGACGAACGCGCGATGATGGTGGCCTTGCTGGCGATACGCACGGGTGCTCGGTGCTCGCTCTGTCTCTTGGGACTATTGTCATGCCGTAGAGCACAATAGAGGACTCGTCTTGTCCTTTCGTCGCGCCTCACCAGCATCCATCCGCACCTGGGCGAGTGCATGGGCCACCAATATGACGCTGCCGCTGGCCGGATTCTTTTGTCTGCCCCGGTCCCTCCTCTGTCGCAAGGGCCCATGGATTGGCGAGAGGCTGCAAGTTACTCTATTGTACTGTACGTATGGAGTACATTTTGGAGCAGAAGCGCGCGCCCCTTCCCCTCACCCAAATCACCCAGAAAGAGACCCTCATTCCAAGCTCAGACGCCGCCCGCCATGGTCCTCTTATTGCCCCCCTCTTTCGCACCCGTCGACTCGTCACCCGTCGTGTTCGCAGTACATGCATTGTTGTCCCGATGAGAGCTCCCTTTGCGCCTCTCGTTGCCACGACCGAATCCACCAAGGATATCCCCGTCTCCTTGTACCCAGCCGGTGGATTACCGTGTTAGGTAATCTGCCACCTCCGAGGGCACCCAGTCGCCAATTGGACCCCTCGTCTCCACCCAAAGTCGCCCAGGAGCCACGATGGCGGATACACGTAGAGACGTACAGCGACGCCTGTGCGAGCATGTACTCGCCAACACGGCCAAGAGCCATGCGTTAAAAGTTACGATGCAGCGCAGCTTGATGAGGGAGCAACAGGCACGAGCCCGCTCCACAAAAATGTGCGCATTTTTGGCCGGCGGCCTGTCCAGTACCTGCCCGAGAAACAACATTGCTCGTAGGCCTGCGTAGCCCTGTAGCTTCTTCCCACTAGCCACCCCACCGAAAGGCGCACCCCCTGATGCACCAGGCACATGTACCCACTAGTACCTATCTGGGTCTTTGACTCTGTTGGCCTCGCAGTCTCTTGCCGACCCGATTGCTGGGACCTGTAAACAACAAACAAGGACTCGGCCCGGGCAGCTCCAGCAGCCGGGTGTGCACCATCGACCTGGCGCCAGCACGCCTTTTCAGGGCTCTTTGCTGCACCGGCGCATCCAGGGCTGCCTCCCCCACCCCTCTCTCCTCCATCAAAGTTACTGCGCTTAAACGAAGAGGCACCGAGGCACCATTCACGACCGCCACAGGGCGCCCCCCCAAATCAACCCTCCCACCCCCAATTTGCTCAGCAGTACTTTGTAGCGGCAGCGGGCAGCAGCAGCAGCGGCAGCGCCGGCAGCAAGTGGCAGCACGAGCAACCACCAACGGCCTTTTCACCCTCCCGCTAAATTCGCTCCCCAATCCTCCCATCATCTCTCCTCGCTCCGCCTCACCTTTCCATATCCCCTTCTTTCGCCGCAGTCGCTGCGCCTGTCAGTGGCCTCCCCCACCCCCATCTCCAACATCTCGCGCCGCCGTTGCCTTCGCTCGTGTCCATTCGCTCGTGTCGGCCATCACAACAACCACGCCTCCGTCCATCCTTCGCCGTTTCCTCGCGCCATCGCACCCGCTACCGCTGCCGCCTCCCGCCTCTCGCATTTCGCAATCATCGCCTGATTCCTTGGCCACGCCAAGTGCTCGATCTCTCGACCGCTTCGTTTGCCCGTGAGGCGGCTTTTGCAGTGACGACGCCCGCATCTGCCCTTCCTGACAGACCGGCTCCTGTCTAGGAGCGCCTCAGCACGACCATGGCCGTCGTCGCAACAATCAAGTGCGTATTGCCCATCTATGCGTGACTCTATCCTGCCAGCCTCCGCGTCCCCTTTCTCGCCTCTGTCCGTCGGTCGTCCGATATCTCGACACTGCCCACGACGCTCATCGCCCCCTCGATTTACTGCCTTACATCGTTGTGCGCCAGAACCACCTCACACCGACTGCTACCGTCAACACACCGATACCGGACGGCTCATCTTCATACCCTCTCACGCCTATCCATCGTCTTGGCTAGACGGGCCACAGCACTCCCTACACAAGACTTGGCCACGCATTCGCCGTTTTGGTTACGCTCAAGCTGACTCTTGGTTTTCGTACAGGTGCGTCGTCGTTGGTGACGGTGCTGTGGGGAAGACGTGCCTCCTCATCAGCTATACGACCAACAAGTTCCCTTCTGAATACGTGCCGACAGTTTTCGACAACTATGCCGTAACAGTAATGTGAGTGGTTACTCCTACAGATGATGATTGCCATCACCGATCACCATGGCGCATACTTTTGCGGAATGCTCACACATTTGGCAGGATTGGCGACGAGCCCTACACCCTCGGTCTTTTCGATACCGCCGGACAAGAAGATTACGATAGACTGCGACCCCTTTCATACCCTCAGACAGATGTCTTTCTCGTCTGCTTCAGCGTCACATCCCCCGCCTCTTTCGAGAACGTCCGCGAGAAATGGTTTCCCGAAGTCCACCACCACTGCCCCGGCGTTCCCTGTCTTATCGTTGGGACTCAAGTTGACTTGCGGGATGACCCTGCAGTACGGGAAAAGCTGGCCAGACAAAAAATGGCTCCTGTGCGGAAAGAGGACGGCGAGCGCATGGCCAAGGAGCTTGGCGCTGTCAAGTACGTTGAATGCAGTGCGCTGACGCAATTCAAGTTGAAGGACGTTTTCGACGAGGTACGCAAACATCCCATCGCCCCCGACCCAAGTATCCTGGGCGAAACAATGTGACAAGGCCGACCCGCTGACGTTCCCTAGGCTATTGTTGCCGCGCTTGAACCGCCAATGCCAAAGAAAAAGCAACACAAATGCCTGGTCCTGTAACCATTGCGAATTGCATGGCGGATGAGGCGGTGCAGCGACACGACGCACAGAGAACTTCATCTGGTACCGATCTCGTCTTCTACCTGGCCAGGACATATTTTAGAGCAGATGGGCAGAGTTGACGGCATTGGAAATGTCGATCTGGATTAACAAGTGGCAGTTACTTCGTACGTATGATACCGAGCGCGGGTTTTCGAGCGTTAGTTGAGGGTCTTGATCCGTCGTTGGATTTTATTCTCTTTGGTGGATACTGAGATTCCTTCCGCCAAGAAGCCTCCCGGGAGCATTTTCAGCAGAGATGTGCCGGGTGTATTGAGAGATATCCAGAAAGGGACCGTCGAGGCCACGTGGTCAAGCGCGGGAACGGGATGGGAGAGAACGCGAGCGAGTTTTCTACGTCGTGGACCCTCTCACGCGAACAACGACAGAGTGATCCGGTGATGGCCAAGGTGACGTCGCTGTGGGACAGAAAAGGACGAGAGCGAGGTTGGATGGAGCCTTGCGAACCTGGGACTCAACCACCCTGAAAGATGTTTTCCATGACTGCATTGCGGTGTGTGGCGACGTTGCCGCTGCCGCTTCTTATCTGTTCGATATTCTTTGTTGGAGGGGCAGCCTGGGGGTTCTTGATGCATGCAGGCCTGGCTACTTCGATAACACAGTGCTTGGCGACTGGAGTGCAATTTTCATTTCGACCGCTGCCTGGGTTTGGTCTTTCCGTTGCCTCCCGTTATCCCTCTTGGGTCTCGTCTCGGCTGCCCGTCCCTCCTCACCACTGCGGTGCCCGTCACTGTTGGCCTGTTGGATGAGATGAGTAGCTTATGCAGGCAAATAGAGAGGTCACTCACGTGCCCGAGATGATGCGTGACATGACGAGAATGCGGACCCTTCAAACATGGTGCAGCAAAGATTCGAGGCGACGCTGCCACGTAGCCAACAAGGGTGACGCAGGCAGATGGGGATGGCATGGCATGGCGTCGATCGGCTCACAACCCGCCCACCTTGGTCTCGTCTTCTCACGAGCCTGCCCCTCCCCCTCATTCGGGTTTCCATTGCCGCCGACCTTGGAGACTGACGAGAGGGTGGGGGACGCCACCGGCCTCCGCGGACCGGCGTTGGCGCTGCAGCGAGCTTCAGTCCGCCTGCCTATCCGCTTAAGCACATGAGACCTTTTTGCAAGACTGCCGCTCTTCATCACGCCCTCATCCCGCCAACTTGATTCTTGCGAGTGTCTTCTCTACTGTCTATCCTGACCGAGACACCAGTGCCGCCTTTGCGAGATTTAAAGTCCCACGTCAACTCTCGTGGCCTTGCGTCAAGAGCGACTGAGCCAGGTGAACCGCAAGAGTATGAAGCTCGCCGGCGTCGTGGGCTTGCTCCTCTGGAGTGGAGCGTCTCTGGGCTGTCAGGGACATGGGGAATCCAGCGATGATAAGCAATGGACGGAGCAGGAGCTGGCGGAGCTCAAAGCCAAATGGGGCTTCGAGGTCAGTATCCACGCCGAGCTCTCAAGCACGATGCTGATGGTCGCCGTCGCCGTCGACTGCAGTGGGGGTTCTCCGGCATCGGCTCCTTTGCTCACCTTGACTACCACCCTTGCCTCACCAATCCCTCGACAAAGTACGACATCGCCATCGTAGGAGCACCATTTGATACGGCCGTCACGTATCGCCCTGGTTCGTCCGCATTCACCGCAATGCTAGAGTTGCGCCGCAGTGCTGGCTGACCATCACGACAAGGTGCCCGCTTCGGCCCCAGGGCCATCCGCCAGGCGTCGGCGAGGCAGACGAGCTTTCGTGGCTTCAACCCGCGGGCCGGCATCAACCCTTACCAAAGCTGGGCCGAGATCATTGACTGCGGCGACATCCCCATTACGCCCTTTGACAATGACATTGCCCGCGAGCAAATGACGCAGGCGCTCACGAGCCTAGGCAAGATGGCGACCGTCTCGACGCGGAGTCCAAAGCCAAGGCTCGTGACCCTGGGAGGCGACCACAGCTTGACGCTACCTGCGCTGAGGGCACTCAACGAGGTTTATGGGAAGCCCGTCAGGGTGCTTCACTTTGACGGTAAGCAACATTCTCCACAGGAGAAACGACGTGACCCGGCATCTTTGGTCGGTACACGGTCGTGAGGTACGTTGGCTGATGGTTTATACTCGCATCTCGCAGCGCACCTCGACACTTGGGACCCCAAGGAATATCCTTCGCATTGGGGCGTCACCCAGTTTACGCACGGCTCCATGTTCTGGATGGCCAAGCGCGAGGGCCTGCTCTCCAACTCGTCCTCGGAGCCGTCGGTGCATGCGGGCCTGCGCACGCGGCTGAGCGGCGACGCGTGGGCCGACTACGAGGACGACAGCTCGCAAAACTGGATTCGCTTCGCGGCCGACGACATTGACGACTTGGGCACGGCAGGCATCGTCGACGGCATCATGAAGGCGCTCGGCACCGAGGACCCCGTGTACCTGTCGGTGGACATTGACGTCTTGGACCCGGCGTTTGCCCCGGGTACCGGCACGCCCGAGCCGGGCGGCTGGACGACGCGCGAGCTGATACGGATCCTGCGCGGCATCGAGGGACTCAATCTGGTGGGCGCCGACGTGGTTGAGGTTTCGCCTGCGTACCAGGGCAGAAGCGAGGAGACGGCACTTGCGGCCGCGCAGGTCGTCTACGAGATTCTAACCTCCATGGTCAAGCGAGAGCTGCCAAAGCCCGAGACCAAGGCGGAAGCCGGCGGCAAGGACGAGCTGTAGCTTTGCATCCAGGAATGGCGTGGGCGTATCGAGTATATCTGATGGGAGGGGCGTTGAAAGATGACGACCATCCTCGTTAGGCGTCGTGGCGTCCCATTGGACATAAGCCTAGGTGATGGACAGCCATACCAGAAACTTGCAAGGGAGAGTGTCGCCCCTGTGATTCAAAGCAAATATAAAAGGGAGGATGCAGACGTGCCGTGCCGATACCGCAGTGTTGGCAACTCCTAGGGTGTTATTTTGAGTCACCAGAAAGTGGTGACGGTCATGTAACTCGCAGAGATAAAGCCCAACAGGTCCCACCCCTCCTCTGACCTCCTTGACGCACAGCTGCACGCACCCCGCCATCCCACCTTTTTTCTCTTTCCCTCCCCCCCGCCTTCACGTCCCAACGGCCAGTTGAGCATATCGACCTATTCCACCCGTCTGGTCGGCGCGCAGCAGAGAATCACTCGTCATGTCGGCCGTCCAGGAGCTCGCCGAGCGAATCCGCGGCGGCGATAAGTTCTACATTGACACGGACACGGGCGCCGACGACGGCACCGCAGACGGCTCCGAGACGAAGCCATGGAAGTCGCTGGGCTACGCCTTCATCCAGAACATTGACCGGCCGAGCGCCCAATACCTTTCTCGTGCGTCCGTCACGGGCGCCATTGGCCCCGACGAGGACCCCTCGGCGAGGCTGGCCTGGAAAGAGCCGGCCAAGACGACGGTCAAGAAGGCCCAGGGCGCCCTCGACAACCACAAGAAGAAGCTGGCCAAGCAGCAGCAGGCCCAGGCCGCCGATGAAGCCCGCAAGCAGCAGCGCCTCGACAACCTCGAGGCCGCCAAGAAGATTGTCATTGCCCAAGACCCGTCCCTGCCCAAGGCCGTCAAGATGAAGATTGCCGACAAGGGCGTCTCGCTCGGCGACGGCGCCGGCCGCAAGGGCGCCCGCGTCCAGGTCTCGGGCCGCATCCACCGCCTCCGCGCCCAGAAGCAGGCCACCTTCATCACCCTCGTCGACGGCGGCGGCCACCTGCAGTGCGTGCTGCAGGCCGGCGACCTGACCAAGACGTACGACGCCCTCGTCTTCGCCCAGGGCACCTCGCTGACGCTGTACGGCGAGATGCGCGAGGTGCCGGCCGGCCAAAAGGCCCCCGACAACCGCGAGCTGCACGTCGACTACTACGAGGTCATTGGCGCGTCGCCCGGCGACGATGAGGCCATCACCAACAAGGTCTCGGCCGCGCAGAACCAATGGGACCAGCAGATGCTCGACAACCGACACCTGGTCCTGCGAGGCGACCATGCCTCGGGCCTGATGAAGCTGCGCGCTCACGTCGAATGGGCCTTCACCAAGGCCTACCACGAGATGAAGTTTGTCAAGGTGTCGCCGCCCGCCCTGGTGCAGACGCAGGTCGAGGGAGGCGCCACGCTCTTCACGGTGCCCTACTACGACGAAAAGGCATACCTCACACAGTCCTCTCAGCTCTACCTCGAGACGGTCCTGCCCAGCCTCGGCGACGTGTACTGCATCGAAAAGTCGTTTCGCGCCGAGAAGAGTCTGACCAGACGCCATCTCTCCGAGTACACCCACGTCGAGGCCGAGCTCGACTTCATCACCTTTGACGACCTGTTGGAGCACCTGGAAGAGATTATCTGCCGCGTCATCGACACCGTGCTCAATGACGCAGAGATGGCGGCCCTCCTCAAGGAGCTCAACCCGAGCTTCAGCCGGCCGTCGCGGCCCTTTATGCGTATGAAGTACACGGATGCCATTGACTGGCTCAACAAGCAGGATCCTCCCATCCCCAACGAGGACGGCAACCCTCACGTCTTTGGCGACGACATTGCCGAGGCCGCCGAGCGCAGGATGACGGACGCCATCAACCGGCCCATCTTCCTGACGCACTTCCCCGTCGAGATCAAGGCCTTTTACATGAAGAAGGACCCGAGCGATCTCAGGGTCACGGAGAGTGTCGACTGCCTGATGCCCGGCGTCGGCGAGATTGTGGGTGGCTCCATGAGGATGGAAGGATACGACGAGCTGCTGGCCGCGTACGAGAAGCAAGGCATCCCGGCCAAGGACTACTACTGGTACACGGATCAGCGAAAGTAAGTGTCATCTTGGTTTTTTGCCTCTACTGGACTCAGGCAATGCTAACCCGATTTCTCGCAGGTACGGTACGTCACCGCACGGCGGTTATGGGCTGGGTCTTGAGCGCTTTCTCGCCTGGATGGCCGCCCAGCACACGGTGAGGACGACGTGCTTGTATCCTCGGTACATGGGCCGTTGCAAACCATAGCCTAGGGAGACAGGACCAAGCGATAAAGTCAGTGGGGAGATGATTGGCCATTTTGCTCCGCAATTCGTTGGGGATGCCAGGCCCTGGCTATGCTGTGCAATCCAGAGCCCCGTTGCATCTACACTCGAGGAAAAGGGTAGCCTAGATAGACGGTGGAGAAATTGACATGCAGAAGGTCCCACGAAAGCCGCCACGACGCAATGAATGAATCGTGAAGAGCCGAGTGCAAAGATGTCGTGTCAAGACATTGTCGCCCACGTGCTTGAAAGACAGAAAGCTGGCCTAGACGGTGAACCTCGGTGTTTCAAGTTTCGCGCAGAAGGAAACAGGAACCAAACAAGGTCGCAAACCTGTGACTTGCAGTACACGACTACGGCAAGCGCTCGGGGGGCTGTCTGTCCTGTCGTGCCATGTCCGGCGTGTAAATGTCAAAAGAAACGCCCCGGAGCACTTGTTTCAACATGCGGTCAGAAGAGTCAGCGAGAAGGAAACGTGACAGTCGCGACCGAGGCCCCGTACATGACAGTGTCCAGACGTTTGCGTGGAGCCGACCCCAGAGACCCTTATGGGGCGCGCCCGTCACTGCCGTTTTTGTTAGGGGGCATTGGGCTGAAAGCATGGTGGGGAGGGGGGGCACGAGGAGCTGAAGTCATGCTACGGGGAAAGAACCATACAGTGTGCTTCGCGGTTCGTACCTTACCTACCTAGGTAGGCAGTGAAAAGGGGGAGGCGGTCCGTGGTTGTCCTGAATACCATTGTCGTCTGGATGTCTTGGCCGGGTCTCGAGCGCCAGAGACGAAACAAGACGGGGGAAAGGAGGGTTCGTTTCCTCGAGACCTGTGACGACGTTTCCGAGTCATCTGTAAATGCGTGTACCTAGGTAGGGCGCGTTCCTGTTTCTGAAGAGCTGCTCGCAACGAAAACGGCGAGCCAATGGTGGGCCGAGTGATCATTTGCACCTGAGGATCGCGACGCATGTGCAAATAGACTCTGCGGGACAAAGGCCAATGACATTACGGGACAGGCCGATGGGAGGTCAACGTTGCGCTGAAAGGACGGGCCTGCCTTCATGACGGTTACGGTGGCTGTCCACGGCACGTTTCCCATCTCGCGCCACGTCCAACGCTTTACGGGCGACGAGACATCTGTCAAATCCCGACGGGGTCCCGTGTAGGGCACGAGGGAGCTCTCTCCTGTCCCACGCAACGCAAGGTGTGGAGAGGAGCGGGAAAGGGGCGGGCACCAAGCTTAATTGCTCACAGAGAAAGAGGATGGCCGAGATTGCCTTTTCGGTCCGTGGCACCGCCCGAGGTGCTCGAGGCACAGTTTCTGTCGACACTGTGCTGCCGTCGGCCGAGGCACAACTGCGGTTGCTTAAGCCAAGATGAGGTACCTTTCACAAAGCGTCTCCTTCGTACACTTGGTGACTGCAGTGATGCCGGGGCATTCTTTGGGGTAGAATGGGCTGGTCTCATGTTCGACGTTCCTGCATAAGGGGCGCCTTGGCGGCCTCGATGAAGGTTGTCCTGACGGAATCAAATGGCCCCCGGTGTATGTACCGTGGCTGTTTGGCTACGGTGAGCCTCTGTGCACGTAAAAACCATTGCCAGAAACGCCATCGTCAGTCGTCAAAGTCGGATGGAGCATCTCAATCCTTATGCCTCGCAATGGCAGTCGCACCCTCGATCCTTTCGCTGTCCTTTCCGGTAACGTCGGTCGCCTCACCCCCTTTTTGCATTCAAGCCGACGGTGATGAAAATGTCTTTGAGCGCCGCAGGGATGCTGCGTCTATTGGACGGGGCTGTCGAAGTGGAGTGCGCGCATCCCTGCCGCCTCCAGCGTGGACTCCCATCGGCTTTCCCTCCCCAAACTTCCGTTACTCACAGCGAGTCCCGTCCGTCTACAGAATGCCCACGGCGGCCTCCCAAAACTTCCAATTCCACCATTTGATGCGAGCAATAGACTGCTGCGCCTTGATTCTGAATCTCGCTACCAAGGACTCCATACTCCATCTTTCCTACTCATGTCAACATCAGCCACCCGCCGCCCCGAGACGCCGACGGCCTGATGTTGGCCCCTGAGCATGGCAGCCCCGGAATCCAGGTCCATCATCACTTGCGAGCACGCCGACTGACGGCATCGCCGGCTCCTGGTCTAGCTCATTTGCGTCGCCAATAAGGCGTTGCCATCGAAAGGCGCCACAGGGGTTCCACGGCTGTCACGTCGATCCCCTGTCACCCAAGGCTTCGACGGCTTCCCCAGATGACTCGGTCTCGACAACATGCTGTACTGTCCAGAAGCTGCAGTCGCTCATCGACGGCAGTCGTCAAGGATAGTGTAAACCCCCGACTACCAAGTACGCCTCCAATAAACAAGAACCTGGGTTTCCGGCTCAGCACGCATCACCAACTCGTATAACGCCCGACTGGAGCCGCCCCAACACGCCTTCTTTACGTATCGTAGCTGGTGAAACGACTCGGCCCGCTCCTAACGAACCGTGATTTTATTGCGTCGACTCGCGTGGGCGGCTGAAGCTGACGTGCATGGATGGGTGCGCCTGGCAAACCTGGATTCCTTGCAATCGTGGGGTTCGGCCGTGGAGCGCAGCCGCACTGTGGTGACCCTTAGCTGTCAATTAACATTTGTCATGTCTTCCTCGACCATCACCTGCGCTCCTGGTGCCGTCTTTCAAGAGCGTCCCAGATTGCGCGACGCCGAGTCCGAGGTGCGCTTCGCCCGCAGAGGAAAAGGAAGAGGAAATGCAGCATAATTGAGGCAGACTCGCTACAGTCTTCGTGTTACGTAGGCGTCTTTAACTGTTGTCAACATCCTCAATCACCTCTTCCTTGCAAAGACGGCGTTCCTTGTAGCTGCTTGCCGTCGGGTGACTTGGAGTTGTCATACAGTTACTGTCGTCAAATTCCCTTTCTCCTTGGACAAACCCGCCGGCACACGAAATAAGCACTGGTTGCAGTGGAGGTGGTGCCGGAACGCCTGTGCTGTAGCTCGAATGGATCGCCTGGGCAGGTGCCCCGTACCTTACCTCCAAACTTCATTACTACTGGTTCCAAAAGGCAAGCGCTTTGCCTACAAGTACCTCAAGGAACCCGGGTGAGCTTCTAGCCTTTGCAAATCCGTGCTAGACCTCATTTACAGGACGTATCGAGCAGGTATCCGCTTAGTACGTTACACACCACTGCAAAGCCCCTGCCCCTCTTCCAGGGGCTGATCAAACCGCCCGCAGCCACTTTCAACCGCCCCTCTGCGTAGGTACCTACCTACTCAACTCAAAGTACTGTACAGTAGCCCCTCGAGCCTTCCTTTCTGGGCGGCCGTCCGCCCCCTTTCCCCTTTCCCTCTCGGTCATCGTACCAAGAGTCAAGTAACAATACCTCGCTGTTTCTTTGCACTTTTTGCGAGCTGTTGCCTCCCCTTGGCCTCGCCCGTGGCTCACGCATCATTGATGGCATTGACCGCCGATGCAATGCTGCACAGTACCCTTCTCGGCGATTGTCCAGAAGAGGAGGGCTGTCCTCGCTGCGACATCACTTTGAAGGGAACAGAACGCAGAGGGACCAGGGGTTAGAGCCCCGCAGGCATCGGCCTTTATCAGACGGGACTCGTCTGTGCTCGTCCGTCAACCAGTCCCCGGTACGTGTCGAGTTCCCTCGGTCGTCTACATGGTTACACCAGACGCGCCCTCGTCTCCTCCGCAATGTAGCAGGTACCAGTACCCAATCCCAAGGCAGTTGGCCTGGCGCGCGGCCGCGTCAGGAGTTGCAGAGCCCCCCCCCTGGCTTCCAAGTCCTTGCCTCGTAGGGTCGCGCCGTACTGTACTTTGCCTTTGCCCTTGCCTGCCTGCGCACCTCTAGGGCAGAAGCGCGAGGAAACCATGATTCATGTCGGTTCGCCATGCCAGGTACGTACGACTTGCAGAGAGTCAATATACATACCTACGGACCTACCACCGCTGGTTTTCGTGGTCGCAATCGTGTACCAGAATCCCCGATCTGTTATGCGCTGGAAACTGCTCTCGGACTGCGGTACAGAGGACAAAGACATCCACTGTACAAGCCTTTGCACCCGATGCGTAGCACGTTCACAGACACTTGCATTCTTCTCCTGGTCGCGTCTACGAAGTACTCGGCAGACTCTCAATGCTGCCCCTATGGCATCCGTCTCCTGTCTCACCTCATGTGCAACTTTTTCTCCGAAGCAGTCATACTTAATTCCCTAGGTAGGTACCTTACCTATCCGCCTGCCTGCCGGTTACGAGCAGGTACAGTGTAGTCGATTGAAAGGTACTTACTCAGGGGCACGTGCAAGTTGCGCCGCGCAGTGTACGTTATTCCTCACTCACTCGCTGAACTTTGCACAAAAGTAACTCCCGGGAGACGAGGCCGTACCCTGCGGAACGCAGACGTGCAAGTACTTGCTCCGACCGCGTGGGCTAGCCCGAGTTTGCCGTCACTTGCCCACCCGCATTCCCCTTGTTTCCTGGAGACGACCCCCTGGGGTTTTCGGTAGGTGCCCCGCTAACCCCCCTCCCCATTGTTATCCTGGTTCGGAGCGGGAGCATAAAATCCTTACACGCATGTGCAGCAGTCACTGTACCGAGTACTAATAGAACCATTGCACAGTACGTGGGTACCTGCCTACAGGGACTCCATTCTCGCTGCTACAGCACACTGTCCTCGCTCCTTCCCCCCTTCCTCCAAACTCCCTTTTCCCCCCTCGAGGTACAACTACGGATCCATCCCCACGCTAGCCAATCCCCTTTCGCCGACCTACGCCAGCCGTTTTTTGCGCGCCTTCATCTCTTCTTCATTCATCCTCCTTTTTTTCCTCCTCGGCTTCATTGTCTGCGGGTGTCCTTTGCCCCTGATGCAGCTTCTTGTCGATGCTTGCTCTTGACATCGCGACCCTTTTTCGCCTACGCTCGTTCTGCCCTATTCCTTCTCACTTCTCTTCTCCTGTCCAAGTAATCGAATCGAATTTACTCGGCTCGCGTCCGCGTCTGCTGCCCCTATCGCCTCGACGATCCAATACTTCGCCTTCTTGCAGGACCATTTCCCATCTCGAGCTGTTGGCTTCTCGCTCCTCTACAAGAGCATCCATCATCGTGGCATCGCCTTGCTTGGCCTAGAACCTCATATTCTTCCGCTTCTCCTTATCGGATTGTACGCCGTCGAGTCGAAACCTCCGCCGACCATTCCATATTCTGCGATCCACGCGGACCTATTCTTACCAGCCTGCCTGATTCACGCTCATCGAATCTTTATTCAGCAGATTTAGCTTCTCCGCATACTTTGCATATTCCTTTCGAATTATTCGAGCTCCGAGCTTCCTCAGGGTGCCTTCGTCGCTTTTGACACGCGTCTCGCTTACCTAGACGGCCTTTTCCGCTTCGACTTGAGCTGCGCTGTCACCAGGCAATCCGCGAAAGTCGTTTTGTCGAATAACATTTACTTGCCGGCTTCAAACATCCGAACAGTGTGTCCGTTCCCTCGAACCGATCTCGTGCCTTTTCCGGGCACGTCCAATCTTTCACAACGGCTGTCCTATCGCACAACGGGCGGGACTCGCTTGTCCCCCCTCATCTGCTAGGCATGCAAGATCTCGACGGGTCCGTTGGCCAGGGCGGCCCTGGCGCTCATGCCCCGAATCGCTTCCACGGCCACGTCTCGAAGCCCTCTTTCAGCGACACTGGCTTCTCCCATGGCGCCTTCGCTTCCAACGTAGCTGGCTTTGCTGACCGGCACCCACGCAGGGGAAATGTGCCGTCTCTCAATACTCAGGCCGTGAACCAGAGCCAGCCGACTCCGCCGTCCAATGGCAATGACATGGCCACTCCTGCCACAGCCTTTGACATGCAGTTCACACCCCTGCTCCCGTCCCAACTGCTCCTCGGAAGCCCCTTCCAGCCAGGTAGCCCTGCTGCCTTTGGAAGCCCTCAGTTCCAGAGCCTGTCTGGTTTCCAGCAGGCGCCACAGCAGCAACACAACGGTGGCCAGTCTCACAATGGAGGCCTGCCCAGTCCTGTCCAACCGAGCATGTCGTCACAGTCATACCAGACCATCGTGTCGCCGTCCACCTATGGCGCACCACAGTTTTATCCTCCTCAGTCACCGACTGGAGGTTTCAACATTCAGACCCCCATGCAGCCCGCTTCGCCCGTCTCCATGGGGTCTGGTGTTGTTACGGGCACCAGCCGGACAGTCTATCTTGGCAATATCCCCCCGGACACGTCCGCTGAGGAGATTTTGGGCCACGTCCGTAGTGGTCAGATCGAGTCGGTCCGCCTTCTGCCCGATAAGAATTGTGCCTTCATCTCTTTTCTTGATGCCAGCTCTGCCACCCACTTCCACTCAGATGCCATCTTGAAAAAGCTGTGCATCAAGGGCCAAGACATCAAGGTGGGCTGGGGAAAGCCCTCGCAGGTCCCCACATCTGTCGCCCTCGCCGTCCAGCAGTCTGGCGCTTCTCGAAACGTATACTTGGGCAATTTGCCTGAGGATATCTCAGAGGAGGAGCTGCGCGAGGACCTCGGAAAGTTTGGTCCCGTCGATACTATCAAGATTGTGCGAGAGAAGAACATTGCTTTTGTCCACTACCTGTCCATCGCCAATGCCATCAAGGCAGTCTCGCAGCTACCTCAGGAGGCAAAATGGCAGGCCCCTCGCCGCGTCTACTACGGTAAAGATCGATGCGCCTACGTCTCCAAGACGCAACAACAAAACGCTGCTCAATATCTTGGAATCGCCCCGGGCTACGCGCACATGCTGACCGGCGCCGATCGCGATCTGATATCCAACGCGTTGGCTCAGCAATCAGTCGCAGCAGCTGCTGTCGCAACCACTGCTGGCGGCATCAATAATCTCGGAAACCGCACCATTTATCTGGGCAATATCCACCCAGAGACCACAATCGAGGAGATTTGCAACGTTGTCAGAGGTGGCCTGCTGCACCATATCCGCTACATTCCCGACAAGCACATTTGCTTCGTCACTTTCATTGATCCCACCGCTGCCGCTTCCTTCTATGCCCTCAGCAACCTTCAAGGCCTCATGATCCATAATAGAAGGCTCAAAATTGGCTGGGGCAAGCACTCCGGGGCTCTGCCTCCTGCCATCGCCCTCGCCGTCAGTGGTGGAGCTTCTCGAAATGTCTATGTCGGCAACCTAGACGAAACCTGGACCGAAGAACGCCTCCGCCAGGACTTCTCCGAGTTTGGCGAGATTGAGCTTGTCAACACGTTGCGCGAGAAGAGTTGTGCATTTGTCAACTTTACGAACATTGCCAACGCCATCAAGGCAATCGAGGCCATTCGTGGCAAAGACGACTATCGAAAGTTCAAGGTTAACTTTGGCAAAGACCGTTGCGGTAACCCGCCTCGACAGACGCAGCAGAACCATTCACCTCGAGGCGACGGCATACCTTCCCCTCCGCACAATGGTTCCCAGAACGGCGGCTCGCCCCAGAACGGCAACACTCCTCAACAGTCTGCCGTCTTGTTCAACGCCACGAGCAATCCGCTCACCATGTATCTGAGCCAACTATCTCACCAAGTGCAGCAGCAGCATCAGCAGCAGGGTCAGCATCCCATGGTTATGCAGCAGAGCATCCTGTTCAACACGGCTCAGTCGGCCGCCGACATGCCCCTCGACATGCCTCAGCCGGGCCACCTGGGTGGTCATGGGTCCTCAGCCAGCATCTCGAATGGTTATGCTACCCACGCAGCAAACTCTGGTCCTACCACCATTGGAGGTTTGCTCGCCCCCGGCCCTCGCGGCCAACACAGCCGGGCCGTCAGTCTGCCGGTCTTGGCGCCGGGCTTCGAGAACGACGGTACCAGCCAAAGCAGTGGTCATGGCAGCAATGGTAGCGATGGCGAGCGCCGTGGCCACCAGTACCAATCAAGCTTTGGCGGAATTGGCGCGACAGGCTTTGGGCTCGCTATCCAAGGCGGCCTGAACGGCTGGGTCGAAGAGGAAGTTGCCAATTGATCTCGGCCAGGCATGTTCACCAGGACGCGCGCTGTGCAGTGCCAGACCACAACAGTGAGTCCCGTATCTTCGTTGTAATTGTCAGGGTCTTCTGGTCGTCGTTGAAAACCGTGCCAGCTGGTTCCCTACCTCATAAAACTGTTTCTCTTCCAGCGGCGTTGTCCGCTTCTTTGGTAATTATCCTTCTTTCCATGTATGTATGATGTTCATTTTTTTCCCCTGTTCAATTCTTGTCAGCACAAGGGCTGGTTGCCCTTAAGAATGTTGAGGGATCCGCCCAAAAAAAGAAATTCGGAGATGAAAATGCTGAGCAGGCCGGGCTGCTTGGATATGGTGCTCGCTCAAGACGCATCGGGAGCGGGGGATGAGGACGACCCGGGCGAAGGTGAATGAGAAGGCATTTACGGATTTCCAGGATAATATCACACGAAACCACAAACTCTGACATGAAGGGAGCTGTTGAGATCTTGCACCGTCTCACCGTGAATTCGTAATTTGGGACACGAGTACGACGGGACTGGAGTCAATGCATCAATTGAAGTCGAGTACGATACACGTAGCCATGTGTCTAGGTGAAATGTTTTGTACAGAAGGGTAGTATGTCGTAGATATATATATACTGTGAGTCCAAGAGATGCCGCCTGACTGGCAGTGCGCCCGGGCGCAGTCCCTAGCTCTGAGGGACATGAACAGCATCCCTGGACGTACGCGAATGCTACCAAATGCAGCCTTCTCTCGGCATTTATTCACGAAGAATGACTCATAACCAAAGACGAGTGAGATGTGAGGGCTCAAAGTCTGGCTTCATGATTGCAAGTCAGAGTCCAACTGGGTGCATCAGAGGGACAGGAGAAGGCGCTGGTCATCAGAAGCCGGCGGGCTCCGGCTTGGTTGGGAACGCGGGCGCCTTTACGTCGGCGCGACACTGCCTTTTCCAGTCGCGCGGCGTAAACTTGTCGACAATGGACTTGAAGGCTTCCTATAGGTTTTTCGTCAAGACAGCGATCTACGACAAGAGAGAGCGCGAATGGCACATGAGGGAAGTACTAACCAGAGTGCAAAAGGACTCATCACCCTCGAGATGCTTGCCTGGAGCCCGGCAGCCAGGTATAGTGACGGGTGCGTCGTTGTATCGGATGCGCACGTAATATCCCTGGAGAGCACGTTTCTCGGTATCGGACAGGTCGCTGGTGGGTTTCCGGCCGATCCCGCTGGGGGCGACGCCAGCCCGGAAGCCGCCAAGCCACGACGGCAGCCAGGATTGCGCCTCCGGTCGTTGAGTCGAAGACGAGTTCTGGATCCCAGTGTGGCGGAAGAGCTCGATGGCGATGTGACTTGTAAAGGGAGGCCACTTGTCCGTCTCAAAGGCGCCCAGGCTCGCAAGGGTAGCCGCGAGTGTTGTATCGTGACAGCCGCTGAGTCCGAAGCGGATTGGCACAGCGTCCGAGCCGGACTTCCGTGTCAGTTCATACTCGCCGCCGGCGGTGCTGTGCTCTGCACTACCGACCATTCGCGAAACGACATCGCCTAGGAGACCACCAATGCCAAGAGTGCGATATTCCTGGCTCTCCTTATACCCTGCGAACCACTCTTCAACTCCAATCTTTTCAACAATTTGCTTGGCCTTGGCATCGTAAAACTCCTTGGGCAATCGGGTCTGCGGACCGTGCGCCTGCGTCGCATTGATGGTGTCCATGATGCCGCTGAGACGTGGACGAGAGTCAACGGCAACCTTGGGACTTTCGTCGGGCATCCACTTGCCGAGCTTCTTGGTCAAGTATGCCATGTCGTCAGAGTCGTTCCAGCGATCGGCGGCTCGTTGAGCAAAGGCGCGAGATAGAGCGGCGAACCGACGGCAATTGCCTTCGTTGGGAAACAGCGTCTCATCGGCCGGAGACCGACTCAGGATAGTCGGAGGGGGCAAGTCGGAGGCTCGAGTATGTGGAGGGTACAGGCCGAGAAAGGCTTGCTGCATGGATTCGAGAGCGCGGGGGATTGGGGTGGCGCGCAAATACATGAAATTCGAGTCCTTGATGCCGGCAGGGAGAAAGCCCAGTTGATCGACATAGAGCCTCCGTAGCCGTTGGCCTAGCTGCAGAGTTGTCTCGCGCCCGCGATCCGTCAACATGCCCATGTCGCAGATTGCATCGAGCTCCCCCCTGGGGCCTGTGGCGACGACAGGCGCATCGTTGGGGCCAAAGGTTTCGAGGCGGCGCTTCCACTCGAGTGTAGAGAAGGGGGCGCCGACCGTTTCACCCGAAGGGTCCAGGACTACAGATCGCAAATGGCGGACGGCGGAACAGTATGGCCAAAAGGGCGACAGACCAGCATTTGTGAACCGAGGGCTGACGGGACTGCGCTCGCCATGGCGGAGTAGAACCTGGACGAGCTGCAAACGAAGCTGGGGAGGATAGAGGGCGGCGATTTCGGCGTCGGAATACGGCAGCCGCGGCTCGAGGGTGGACATGGCTGTCTGTGCCAGGCCGCTTGGGCTGCGAATGAGGCTGGCGTGCGGGTGTCGTGCGAGGGAAAGGCACAGCCTGTGGTGGACGGCGTGAAAAGCAAAGCTCAGAGCAGCATGGCAGGGCAGGGCAAGGCTCAAGGCGCGGCGTGCAGCTGGAAGTTGCGCTCCTGCAGCGTGACCGTGATGGCAGGATGAGGATGTCGAAGAGTCGACTCGCGTTCGCGTTCCTCGAAAGGCAAGGCATGGGGATCCAATAGGCGCACGGGTCCCCGTGCATGTAAAATTGCACGGGTACCCGTGCCAATTATCTAAGCGTCGCCGCCCACCGCAAGCACAAAGCATTCAGGTGCTCGACCTTAATACGTGGTACCGTGGGTTATAGCTTCGGACTTCCGCGAACATTGAACTACTCTGATCGCAGATGGTATGCAACATGAGACTGGCTCTTTGTGCGATACCAACCCCATATCGCATACCATCTACGCTCAGAGTAGTTGCTCGCAGAAGTTCGATACTATAGCCCGCGTGTTAAGGTAGAGCACCTGGATGCGTTGTGCTTGGACCCGTTGAGGTCAAAGCTCAAACATGGTCAGGCATCGCCAGCGACCTAGGTTTCTGCACCACAAAGCAGGTCTTTCCTTTGTGTATAAAGAGCTTCGCAATAACCGTTTTAGCTCTTACTTGCCAAGATAATTCTCATCAATATGATGCCAACTGTGATCCTGGAGGCCGGAGCCACTTGTCTGACAAACCGCTAATTACAACCAAATACATCGCCGGCCCCCTCCAGGATATGCCTCTTTACCCTCGTTGCTACTCGGATAGCTATCTTTTATCCGGCCAAGATGCAGCCGATTGAACAGGCCAATCGATTTCCAGATGACTGCCTTCCTCCTGAAGGCGACTATAACTCCCGAGATGCCTTATACAAGGCGATCAACGCCTGGGCAGCGCCACGAGGCTATGCCTTTGTGACGGGAAGGTCACATAAAGAGAAGTCTGGAAGGATTTCAGTCACATATTCCTGTGATCGTAGCCGCCGCCCTCCGAATGCCTCAATAGAGCGGAGGCGGAACACTACTACACGAAGCACTTGCTGCCAATTCTCGGTTCTGGCAAAGCAAAGCCTCGACCAAACTATCTGGGCTTTGAGACATCGTCCGGATAGCCAATTCGCCATCCATAACCATGAGCCAAGTTGGGACCAGTCTGCCCACCCGGTACATCGCATACTCTCTGATACGGATAGGACAACAATTAGCAGCCTCTCCAAAGCCGGCATAGCGCCAAAGGATATCAGGAATTATGTCCGTCAGAATTCGAATGCTATTACCACCCAGCAAGATATATACAATCGCATTGCACAGAGCAAGCGAGAGCTCTGTGAGGGGCAGAGCACAATGCATGCTTTTGCCAACCAGCTGGACGAGGAAGGGTTCTGGAACCGGATGCAGCTTAACGAAGACGGCCGGGTTACAGCAGTATTGTTCGCCCACCCGGAGTCATTAGCATACCTCAAGGCATATCCAGACCTACTATTCCTGGATTGTACATACAAGACAAACAAGTACGGGATGCCGCTCCTCGATATTATCGGCGTAGATGCCTGCCAGCGATCCTTCTGTATCGCTTTTGCATTCTTGAGCGGAGAAAACGAGGAGGACTATATCTGGGCTTTAGGGCGGCTTCGATCAATGTATGAGCTCTGCGGCGCGAGTCTCCCATCTGTCATCCTCACCGACCGCTGCCTCGCTTGCATGAATGCCGTGGCTCGCTGCTTTCCAGCTGCTATCTCTCTTCTATGCCTCTGGCATGCAAATAAGGCGGTCCTCCAATACTGCAAGCCAAGCTTTACCCGACATGCCCAAGGAGAGGAAGGGCGCCAAAATGCACTCAACGAGTGGAGCGAGTTCTATAACTGTTGGCATTCAATTGTGAGATCAATTGATGAGGATACCTTCGACGAGCGTCTTAAGGAGCTCGAAAGGCGCTATGTGCCTGAGCATGTCAAAGACGTCAGCTATATCAAGGAAACCTGGCTTGATCTCTATAAGGAAAAACTCGTTAAGTCCTGGGTTGATCATCCTCATTTCGGCAATGTGGTTACCTCCCGGGTCGAGGGTATCCATGCGCTATTAAAGAGCCATCTGAAGAAATCTACATTAGATCTGTTCGATGCTTGGAGGGCTATAAGGCAAGCCTTGCAAAATCAACTAGCTGAGCTGCGATCAAACCAGGCAAGGCAGCAAATTCGCGTGCCAGTTGAGCTCTTCAAGCCGATATATTCTGCTGTGCGCGGCTGGATCTCTCATGAGGCATTGCGGAAAGTTGAAGAGCAGAGGAAGCGGCTTCTTAAAGGCGACTTGCCTAGTTGTACAGGCAGCTTCTCTCGATCATGGGGACTCCCTTGCGCTCACACAATCAAGTCTCTCGAAGACGAAGACGAGGTCCTCCAGCTATCTCATTTCCATACACATTGGCGGCTTACCCGCAGTGGTGACCCTCAAATACTGCTTGAGCCTCGCCGGCATATTGATCGAAGAGCCGTCAATTCAACGAGGCCACAATCGTCCACTCAGCGCGAGCCCAGTGCATTTGAAGCTGTTGAGGCAGTCTCACGGCCAAGGGCGCCGCCTACATGCAGCAAATGCCACGGACAAGGACATACAATGAGATCTCTGTCTTGCCCTTTGCGCTACTCAGATCTTCTGCAACAAGCAGAGGCTGCAGTGACGGCACCAATTGCAGAGGCGGCGGTGGCGGCAATTGAAGCACTTGCAACGGAACAGACAACGGCGTCCACGGCGGCGGCAGAGGAATTGCGGTATGACGACCCACGAGCTATCTATCAGAGATATGTTACAGCAAGAGAGATTTGGTATAACGCACAGCCTCGCGGCAGCATCAAGACGAACCAGCGGTATCGGAAGGCAATGGGCCTGCCTTTACGATACAGCAAAGCTGAATATAACTGGTGCCTCGATTGGAAGCAAATGACCAAGCGCTGTGTGAGAGCAACGGGCTCAAGAGCGTGGATGAAGGAAGAGATGATGGCCTATCTTGACTGGGATAAGTCAGAGAACGACCGTCTTGACGCCCGGGTAGCCGATGAAATCGTAGTGCAACCCTTTTCGAGCAGACGAGGGCCGGACGAGATCTGGAGGGCATGTGAGAAGGACAGTGAGGAGCAGCAGACTTTGTATATAGCTAAGTCGTAGTTATTTTATCGAATTCGGATTCGGGGGATGCCAACATCAGCGCATTCGATGGTGACTTGGGTGCGCTCGTCGCAGCATTTGACGGTGGCGGCGCTTAAGGTTAGATAATTGGCACGGGTACCCGTGCAATTTTACATGCACGGGGACCCGTGTGCCTATTGGATCCCCAAGGCATGGCATGGCATGAATGAACTCGTGTACATACCAGAGGTACCTACCTCTTTGTCCGCCGCGCCAGACTCCACTCCACCGGCCATGTGTCTGATGTCTGGTGCACCTGGAACCCGAGTCCGCGCCCCGCTTGTGTTGATGACTGGTAGGGGTTTAGCTCATGCACCAGTGTTTGCGCCGCTCGGCCGCCTCCTACATGTAACTTTTTAGTAATGCGCGGACAGAGTTCGTCACCTCTCGAGCACGTAACCATCGGCCAGCAGTGCCGTATCAGACAAGGCTAGCAAGGCTACCACAGTACGTACCTACTTAGCTACGATTGCGCCTGCCGTGTCACGCACGCACCAAGGGCACCCCGGCAAGAACACATGTTAATTCCGTACTTGTACTTTGTAGATACATGCAGTTGCGTATCGTCGTGCAAATGCATCAAAAGGACACAAGCAAGAGCCTGGAACTTGACTGCAGACGCAATGTCCTCAGAGAATTCAGGCCTATATCTCGGGATACTGCCACGGAGCTAGGTGTGCTATATCTGACTGCGGATGACAAGGCAGCCAAGGTTACGCAGTACGGAGGTCCCCAATGTCAACGAGAAGTCCGTCATGACAGGCCCCGGTAGAAGCATAACTTCACTTTGAGCACTATGGTACCCCCTTGCGCTTGCAATGTTCCGCTTAAGTCATTATCCTCAAGTTGATTGCAAAGTTCCGACAGAAACTGCAAGAGGCACACGAAAGGCCAGACAATAATGGGGATAAGTCTGCGAACCTGTAGGAGTAGTGTGCGTGCTTGGAACAGGATCTTCTTGAAAGCGCCGAGGCCGCGCCACCATCGGCATACTTTTGTGTATTTCTCGACTTCAGCAAACCTCCGGACAATAGATGCAACTTGCTTGGCCAGATCGAAGCCACCGCTGAGCCGCCGCCACGATGGTGGCTTGTCAGAATGGTCAGGCTTGTCATTTTCGCGCTGTCAACTTGGTGAGAGGATCTTGTTGCCAGTGGGTGGCCTCAAGTCGACTGCACGCACAAGCAGGTACCTACCTACGCGCGAGGAGGGTGTTTTTGGACAGGCCGCCAGACAGGCCGCGTGAAAGGTTGTAGAGCCAAATCAGGCTATGATAGGATTTTCAATACTGTCGATAGGCCGATGACTCCCTCTAATAGCTATCGCAATTGCCTTATACCTCCTAGAGAGTCCTTGCTACCTACCAGGTATTGCCTCGTCGGGAAAGCTTACGAAGTCTTCCCCCTTGCGAAAACTCGACCCTTTCCTCCTCTAGTAAATTCTCTAGTTAATTCACTTAAAAACCTAAGGTACCTAGTAGAGTCTCCTCGAGAGCTATTCTTACCTTATCGGCCTGTCGATATGGTTGGTTTCCCTCTCAGGCCCCTAATGGCCTTCAGACCCCCTGTCCAAAACACCCCCCTCCCGCGTAGGTAGGTAGGTACCCCTCCGCATCTGTGCGCGCTTAGGTACATTGCACTCGCACTGCACCAGAGGTCCCGCAGCAGGCGCTTAGCGCACGTGCTCGTGCTCGAACAGTGGCTCCTAGGGAATTCTACCTACACTGCAACGAATCACCATTTCACGCTCCTACAACAAAGGCAGCGCCAGTTCGTAACTGAGGAAGCCTCTTCACTGCCGAACCAACATATTCTTCTCTTTCCTTGATTTCCCGCCTTGGCCGCTGCCGGAGACGTTGTTGACACTGCAGACCACTGATTGAGCATTTCTCGATCTCCGTGACACGCCTCCGGCAGCCTACAACAACGGCTGTTCCTGTTTCCAGCTCTCATCCAGCAGTGCGCCCTGCATCTCCACCCGACATTGCTTCAGAACCGCCATCGATCCCCTTCTTCGCCCATCATGCCCGGAGATCAGGTGTACGGCGTCACACCGCCCATATCCATCACACTACCTACGGAAACGGAGAAGCGAGCCAGTGACGCCTTGATCGAGGAGCTACGTCGGCAAAAAACATTTGAGAGTCCGTCTGATACACAAAAGAGGTGCGTCTCTCCTCTCCATCGCCGTCCCCTGACTTTCCTTGACTGTCTGCGAGGTATCTGACTCTTGTCATGTTGCAGACACAAGGTCCTAGAGTCCCTTCAGGCCATATGCGATGAATTCGTCAAGCGCGTGGCCCGAGAGAAGGAGCCCAAGAACGACATGCTCTTGAAGAATGCACGTGGAAAAGTCTTCACCTACGGAAGCTTTCGACTCGGTGTGTTTGGACCAGGCTCAGATATTGACACGCTCATCGTCGCGCCCAAGTATGTTACCCGCGACGACTACTTCAAGCTTTTTCCCGAAATGCTCGTCGAGATGGCCCCCAAAGGCGCCATCACCGACCTGACCGTCGTGACGGACGCATTTGTCCCCATCATCAAATTCGAATACTCCGGCATTAGCATCGATTTGATTTTCTCTCGAATAATTCAGAAGCAGCTGTCGCCAAATTTTCAGGATCTCAAGGATTCGGGGCTTTTGCGTGGTCTCGACGAGGCCGAATTACGGTCCCTGAATGGCACGCGCGTCACGGACGAGATCCTCACCCTTGTGCCGGAACAAAGCACCTTTAAACTCGCTCTGCGAGCCATCAAACTCTGGGCTCAACGTCGCGCTGTCTACGCAAACATCATGGGATTCCCAGGCGGTGTAGCTTGGGCCATGCTCGTCGCACGCGTCTGTCAGCTGTATCCAAAGGCTGCGACGTCAGTCATCGTGAACAAGTTCTTTCTCGTCATGGGCCAATGGCGATGGCCCCAGCCGGTTCTCCTCAAGCCTATAGAAAACGGCCCCCTCCCAGTTCGCGTCTGGAACCCAAAAGTACGCCACAGCATCCGAACCAGAGATTCTCTACGCTCGAATCCATGGCTAAACAGAGACACTCTAGGTTTACAAGGGGGATTCTTTCCATCTCATGCCCGTCATCACCCCGGCTTATCCATCTATGTGTGCCACATTCAACATCACGCGATCGTCCATGGCCATTATCAACCGAGAGCTTCAACGCGGCCTTGAGCTGACAGAAAACATCATGGTAGGAAAAAGGCCATGGAGCGATCTATTTACCAAGCATACCTTCTTTACGGCCGACTATAAATACTACATATCCGTCACGACGGCAAGCAAGGACAAAGAAGCGCACAAAATCTGGTCTGGATATGTCGAGTCCAAGGTCAGAATGCTGGTTCAGAAATTAGAACTGCATCCATCCATTGCACTCGCGCATGCCTTCAACAAAGGATATGATCGTCGCCATCGTTGCAAAAGCGATGAGGAGATTGCTCAAGTTCAAGAGGGTAGTCTCGAGTACTTGGCCGCGGACGATGACTTCGACGACGGCGCGGATACAAAGCAAGAGCCATCAGGAGAAGATGGAAATGCTTCGACGCCTGCGAAACCGACACGGGTATTCACCACTACCCACTACATTGGTATACAGTTAGTCGATAGTAAGTCACTGCTCCAGCATGCGTGTCATCTTTGGGATGTCCATCGGACTTGCTCCACTCCATGTTACTGTCCCAGATCGCTGCACAGTTATTGCTAACACCGAGGTTCTCTCAACAAGAGGCCAAGTCCCTCGATTTGTCGTATCAGGTGGATGAGTTCAAAGCACTCTGCACGCAATGGAAGAAGTACACGGATGAGCTGTCTCCTTTGGTGTCGATAGGCGTTCAACATGTTCGCAAGTAAGCGGTCGTTCAGTCTACTCAAGGCAGACCATGGCTAATGGATCTCAGCGTCAATCTGCCCGACGATGTTTTCGAGCCAGGAGAGAAGAAACCGCAGAAGAAAGGAGCAAAGGGTGCACTCAACAAGAAGCGTGCCCCGTCAGAGGTATCTACCATGATTTGCATCGTTGACTTGCGCTGCTTTCCGAGCAGCCTCTCGCCAGGAGACAGCCCCTATAGCCACCAGCTGGAGGCGCTGACATTCCATGTAGGATAACGCACCACCACCGGCGAAAAGACAGCAGGCTTCCGTTGCGGCTGCGGGCTGACACACCTACTTGGCGCACGAAGCTTGACACTTTTGGAGACGTTCTTGATGAGAGGCGTTTATGGTACACGAACGCTTCCGAACGGCATCTTGGACAAGGCTCGAACCCATCAAGAGCCCCTTCAGTACTGTCCCGTCTGCTGACAAGCACAATTTTGTTGCAGTTTGCCTTGAACCGCTGTACGATGAAGCAATAACCACATTGCTCCCTTAATGTCATGGGCGGCCGAGGCTCAGTCATAACGGCTGGTAAGACCGATAATGTTGGCGACCCGCAGATGGTGAGCATCGCCAGTGATGAAGTCTGCACATACCCATCCCAGATGAATGACCAAGACTGGACCTACCTGGGTTAAAACGCAGGATGCCACGGAAGCGAATTAATCTGCTTCGCAAGGTCTTTTGGGAAGCTCCTGCTCCAAGGCGAGGCCTATATTGAGATAATGTAGTCTTGTCAGGCAATTACTTGATTAATAGACCCGAGGTTTGCGATGCGGAGTTTACATTACTACATTGTGTCGTGCTTGCAGTGGTATGCTCTCTTTGCATTCGGCAGCCGTAACGCGTGATTCTGGGGAGCAACCGAGAATCCAAATCGAGTGATGTCGGCTTACCCGGCAGAGGATGCAGCTCAATCATCTCAAGATTGGGACACGGCGAGCATAGTGGTCAGAGGTCGTCATCACCCTCGTCACTGTCACTGGACCAGCCGTGATGATACGCATCTGCAATATCCAGGAGATCACTGACCAACGTCTCCCTTTCATCCAAGAAGAACGACCGAGACGCTTGGAGTCGAAGCGCCTTGACATGAGCAGCCATTGACGAGTTGGTGGACAGAATGGCGCGCACCGAGATGGCAGAGTCGGTAAGCTGGCACTGGGGGTATATGGGTGGGAAGCTGGTCAGTAAGGGGAAAAGGGTTGAGGATGTGTATCTGTCGTTCGAGGTCAGCCTCAGCCAAGAGGACGGTGAGGTGTAGACTTGCCGACGGATGAGCGAGTCACCTATGACGCGTTTCTGATGGAAATCAACCTCGTCCACAGCTACGACCTCGCCGTCTTCGATGCCTCGATGGACACAGTGCTCTCCAAAGACGTGGTCATTTGATCTTTCGTCATCAACCCGACTGCCATCACGGCTGGAAACGAGTGAACTCAAGTCCAGCATTTTGGCATCGGCCGCGCGTTCTCCAACGGTCATTCTCGCACTGGCCAATACTTGCTTCCCGTTTGTGATCAAGCCCTCGGCCATGTCACTCAGGGATGCCGGCCGCTGTCCGGGCCCGGAGGTCAGGCGGGCGGGCAGGGTGGCGCTCTCAATGGCCGTGGACAGGAGACCGGAGACGTGCCAGAAGGAATCACGGTCGACGGCGAGGCTGCCCGGCAACGGCCCGTTGGGAACCGCCAGGGGCACCACCGTGGTAGCCGAGGCGCACGCCCGGGTGAGGCTCTGGGCAGCGTTGACAAGTCGCATCTGGCGCTCGCTGCGCGGGGCCCTGGGAGGCGTATTCTGAATGCCCCAGACCCAGATGCACGACTTGGGATACTCGTCGCGGAGGGCCTCGAGGTACGACGACGCAAAGCCTCCCCACGCGTCGTCGAGCGTCGTCACAACCTGCATCCCCTGCATGGCGTCGCACTCCTCGACAAACGGCCTCCAGTCGCGGTCCACAATGTCGTGCTCCTTGTCGAGCGAGTCGAAGAGCTCCGTCCCCGAGGCGAAGCGCTCAAACGGCCGGATGGCCGAGTCGAGCTCGTAGTCATACAGCTGCACCTGCGACTTGGGGTGGTAGAAGACGCGCGAGAAGTCGGACCAGTAGCGGACCGTGGACGCGTCGGGACACGCGGGCTCGGCGCCGGCGTCTAGGCTGCGCTGGTAGACGCTCGCGCCGATGGCCTCCTGCTTGTGTATCGCTAGCTGGCTGGGCCTGGCAGGTCACGATGCCGGGGGCGGTCTGCGTGAGCCCGTGGTCTCCGGGGGCGCGACGAGGTTCGCAGGCACGACTCGGCGGCCACGAACCTGCAGGAGAGAGTTGCACTTACCATAGAGAATACGATGCCGCGTCGGCATCCGGGGCTGCGTCATAGAGGGGGTTGATTTTGCGGAGTGAGCCGAAGCCGCCCTTGAGGTCGTAAATGACGGTCCTGGGCAGAAACGTCTCGCTGCCATCCTGCCCAAGTCCGGCCCGCCAGTGGACATTGTGGTCTATGGCAGAACGCTCCTGGCCATCATATGTAAAGTATGATTCTTGCGCGTTCCAGAAGTGCGTGGCCACGTAGTTGCTGAGATGGCCGAGCTGGAGCGTGATGATCTCACGCATACTGAGTTTGTCGCGAGTTGTGGCAAAAGCCTTCGTCGCTCGAAGCCGGATCCAATGGCTCGTAGCTGCACAAGACGGATGCAAGTGACGGCGCCCGATAATTGATAACGATTTCTGTGACTGAAATACAACATATGGATAATCCTTTCTGGCTTCGATACATGTTTGGAATCAATCCAGGGCATAACAGCCCCTCCTATGCCCGGACGATGAAATTGTATGTATGTATGTATGTGTATTTTCCGTCCAGTGGCCTCAGGCCACTCAGGTCCCCTAGCGGGGCACAGGACGTGTTAGGCTAGTGGCTAATTTGCTACGTGAGACTACGTAAATAAGGACACTATCTAACATGGCATCAGCTCAAAGGCGCTCACGATCTACTCTTGGACGATGAAATTCACATTCTACTTGCAAGGTCTAGGGTAATCGGGCTCGGAGCACGATGGCAATCTGCAGCAACATTCGAAGAGCGAGTGCTTATCTAATGGTAGACACTCGCACCAGTTGGACAGCCCAGGCCGGCCGTAGTTAGGTAACTCAACCATCCACTACTTCGTAGCGCAAGTGAATGGAGATGGTCATGCGGGTGAAGAAAAGCACGCCCCTCTCCTACTATTTCTCTCAGTGCTCAACCACGGCTCTATCAGGCTTTCAGGCTTGTGCTGACAGAAGAGGAGGGGAGGGGGGGCATGCTTTCTTCACCCACTTGATGGCTAATGTCATGGACTCATGGGTCAATAAGAGGGTGTTCTTGATCGATCGGAAGTAGATTTGGGGCCATTTCGTATACTGTATATAGATATATACATCTTGAACAGCTGACATTGTCATCTGATTACTTTGCATGTCCTTCAATTTCAATCCAGCGCAATATAAATATCCTTGCGACGCGCTGCGCACCATCATCAGCTGTCCCGAACAGATACAATGGCTGAGTGGAGCATCGTATTCAAACTGACTCCTGGCCCCAGGCTGCAGGCCGAGCTCAACTCGCTCAAGACGCCTGCGGCAAAGGACGTGGATCCGACGCCCAAAGTGGGAGACGCAGCACCCTCCACGCCTCAACTGAGCTTGCCAGACGGAGGAAGACGATTGTTCTGTTTCTCCGTCACTGCGGCTGTCCATGTAAGTTGGCCCCGCGCAACTGACGCCGATTCCATGACTGTATTGGCTCCCGGAGCTCATTGTTGATCGAATGTACTTGGTTGTCGCAGAAAAGACGTTCCGAGCCCTGGCAGCAATTTCCGAAAAAAACATATGGATGTGCACTGTATTGCAGTTTCGCACTCCTCGCGTGAAGCTGCAGACAAGTGGGTTCCCCAAGTTGGCGGCGCATGGAAAGCCGATGTCATCGTGGATGAGGATCGCGATATATACGCCAAGTGGGGAGTCGGTATCTCGAGCGCCTGGCACATGCTGAACCCAGCTGCACTATACTCCGCACACCGTCTCGGCGCTGATGAGGGCATCTGGAACTTGCCGACAGGAAGTGGCAACCGATGGCAAACGAGCGGTGCATTCGCCGTCGATGGTGATGGTATCGTACGTTGGGCTCATGTTTCCAATACTGCCGACGATCTGCCAAACTTCGACGACGCGCTCAAGACGCTTGGCGTGACCTCATAGAATCACCAGGTCGCGAATAACCACCCTTGGATGCGCCATCGGGATTTCAAGAGTATGAGCCTGCCTTGTCAGAGAGCCTGGGGGCCAGAAAGGGAAGGGGTGTAAGTGTGAGGTATATGTGGTCGAGGATTCAGCACCGACCAACTGCTTTGCTCAAACCTTCATAAAGCACCACGACCAAGAGTGTGGCCTAGCGACGTCCCAATGCCGTGAAATCTCTGGACGGACAACCCAAAAAGCCATGTAGCCAAGAATGCCTAAACCGCTCGCAATCTCGAATGTAACCTTCCCGCGAGATTTGACGTGACTGGCGACTTGCAAAAGCCCCAACGGATCTTGCGAAATGGCCAAAGTAGAGGATTTCGCCTGTTGTTCGTTACATCCCCAGGTTGTTCCTTCTCCTGTGTTTGCGAGCGCCATTATTGGGACATTATCTTGCAGGGGCACGATCTGGCGACATCGATGAGCCCTTTCAGCCACAAGGCTTGATCGAAGATTTTCTGCCCAGCTTGAAAATTCTATCTTCTCCCAAGATCGCCGTCCGCTATGTCGATCCGCATTGGCAAGGGGTAAGAAAATGCCGCCTTGGGTTGGGTGTCGATAGGTTAGGGCCGAAGAAATTGAACTCTCTGCGAAACGGCGCCTACGCCAAGCCATCGATTTGACGGCTGCAGAGTAACGAAGCCAGGAGCTACCGTCCAGAGAGACAACGCGATGGATGAGCTCCTCTAGATCTGTTGAGACCTGTAGGCGCAAAAGCTCATAACTCATGTCGATGCTGTCGTCGACCGCTTGTATGCTAGGCAGAGTCAACGTCGACACGGCGAAGACGTTCCGTTCCTTGGGCGCTGGCTCATGCTCGGCGAAACAGAACCATTCGATACCTTGACTGCTAAGGACGTTGGCCACCTTCTTCTTGCAAGAAGCAAGGTCCTCCGACGCGACTTGATCTGATTTGGCAATCAAGGGGATAACATTGGTCATTTCCTGCAGAGTCTTGATAGACCTGAGGTCGGCCGGACTAGGACCTGTTGAATTGTCAGCTCAACGAAATATCACATTGCTAGATTGTAGGGAAGCTCAAAGGCCGAGGCACGTACCGCAGCTAGGGATCATGTACATCACTCCATGAATGATTGACTCAGCACCGCTGCTAAGAAGATGAAATAGATCTGCGTCTCCGACAGGCTTATCGAGAAGCCTGTCTAGCTGTTCCTCAACGTACCGGAGTGCCTAATCGAATGCGCGAGACGATGCCATTAGCTACCTGAAGGGACGTTATTGGGTAGGGGCCTACCTCAATATCTCCTTGCGCCTGAGAGTAATCGCAGAAACAAAGATTCCTGTCCAAGATTTCTCCCGTCTTGGACCTTCGACGTTTCCTCGAACCCAGAATGGGCTCGGAATCAGCCTGCCACCAAGGGTGAGGCCGAGTACTGGCATGCGTCTCACTGACTTGACCACGAGCGGCCGGCTCAAGGGGGTCCATATGCACAATATGTTGACAATTTTGACCAAATGACTGGATCAGCGAAGATTTTCCAATACCTGTTCGACGGTTAATTCAGATGCTCCCTCAAATTATGGTCAAGGGCTCTGCGCACCTGCTCGCCCCCCTACCAACAACTTGAGCCTTCCTATGGATTTGCCCACTTCTGTGAAAGAGCGACGGCGAGGAACAGTCAGACTCGGCATCACAAGCTGAGGCACTGCACCGCTCATGATATCAGGAGAAGGGCCACGCTCGGGCGCCAGGCCAGGTGACAATCCAAGGAGACTGACGGCCGAGCCATAAGTATCATCTGGAATAGAACTGTTGGATGACATCCCGGTAGATGTTGGAGAGGCGGTAGTCGGCGGCAATCGCACCGCATCACTTGTTGGAAGCGACGTTGGCCGCAGTGTTGGGCCAAAATCCGCGTCGGACAGCGAGGCAAGAGAGGTCGGCCGAGGACGGGTGGCTGGTTGTTCAATTACGGACAAGATGGAGCCTTTGGTAGGATGATCCCATTCGCAAGAGGTGGCAAGGGAATCGATTTCGGACTCGGTAGCTAGGAAGCAACTGAGTTGAGTAGCCGTCGTGTTGGAGTGCAAGACATCGGGGTCGGCGCCGGTGAAGCCTCGACTTGGCGACGTGTCTGCCGGGGTCGGGAGCGGCCTCATCCCGGGCGAGACGCGGATTCAACGAGGAAAGAGATGTGACGATGACCCGATGGGAGTAGAGACGCTTGGGCGTGTTTACGGAAGACTTCGGACGGAGGCTGGTTCATCTATATGTCTATGCCGGAGATGCAGCACGAGGTATGCTGAAGGTTTGTATGAGGCGTCGTCTGTCTTCGGACGCCCTACCTCTAACTTACTCCCGGCGACCAACAAGACCTGGCCGTGACTCGAGCCCTTCCCCTCAGAGACACGGAGCCCCTCTTACGAAATGGTACTTTGCGACCATGGGGCACGGGGCTGTACCCCACACTGCGGAGAAACCTGGAAAGTGCTTGCAGGGGCCATTTGCCGCATTCGCCATCTCACGCCTGACTCCCATGGGCCCCATTACCTAAGGTAAGGTTGCGTGTCATCATGGACCCAGGTTCAAGTACCCAGGCTCGATGAGTCATCCCCGTTTACCGCATGGCCCGGATGGCGTTTGCCTCTAGGTCATACAATGGCTTCGCGGGGTCTGCCCCTCCGACGGCTCCCTCGTTGGCCGATTCTTGGCGGGCGCCATCACTTCTGTCCTTTGTCAGGCTATCCGTCTACTCCAATCACCTAATGCTCATGTGCCTTGGGCTCCGATTCTGGGCAGAACTCCAATTTCGGTCCGCATGAAAGGCCGGATCGCGAGAAATCGAAACTTTGTGTGACGGGTTCCATCAGCAGCCCCGATTGCAGGCCCTCAACATGGACGGCAAAAGGCACCCGAGCTCGTTCCAACAGCTGGAGAAGTTGGGTGAGGGGACATACGCAACGGCACGTCTTTTCTCTACCCTCGCGGTCCCTCCCGGCTGTCCTTACCGTGGTTGTCTTGGACAAACGATTCTAACGCCGCTTTGCTCTCCAGGTTTTCAAGGGTCGCAATCGGCAAACGGGCGAGCTCGTTGCGCTCAAAGAGATCCACCTAGATTCGGAAGAAGGCACACCGTCGACCGCGATTCGTGAGATATCCCTTATGAAGGAGCTGAAGCACGAAAACATTGTCGCACTTCACGATGTTATTCACACCGAGAACAAGCTCATGCTCGTCTTCGAGTACATGGACGGAGACCTGAAGCGATACATGGACACTCATGGTGAACGCGGAGCTCTGAAGCCTGCCACCATCAAGTCCTTCATGTATCAATTGCTCAAGGGCATCGATTTTTGCCATCAGAACCGGGTCCTTCACCGTGACTTGAAGCCTCAAAACCTTCTCATTAACAGCAAGGGGTTGTTGAAACTTGGCGACTTTGGTTTGGCACGCGCGTTCGGAATACCCGTCAACACCTTCTCCAACGAAGTCGTGACCCTATGGTACCGCGCGCCCGACGTCCTCTTAGGCAGCAGGACATACAACACCAGTATTGACATATGGTCTGCTGGGTGCATCATGGCTGAGATGTATACCGGCAGGCCTCTTTTCCCGGGGACAACAAATGAGGATCAGATAATTCGCATCTTTCGCATCATGGGCACACCTACGGAGAGAACTTGGCCTGGTATAACGCAATTCCCCGAGTATAAGCCTACCTTCCAAATGTATGCGACGCAGGACTTGCGCAATATCCTTCATGCCATCGACCCCACGGGGATCGACCTGCTTCAGCGGATGCTTCAACTGCGCCCTGAGTTGAGGATAAGCGCGCACGACGCCCTGCAACACCCTTGGTTTAGCGACATTGTCCTGCATCAACAGCAGCAACAGCAACAGCAGGCGATGCATGCGCAAGCGCGAGCTTACCAACAGGGCGTTGCGGCCCAAAACTTCGATAACTACTAGATGTAGTTGGCGATTTCGCTTATCTACAGTGATTAGGGCAAGGGCGTTCTTCTTTTGTGTGGCGGCGGCCAGTTTTTCCACGGGTCCATGTTCTACAACAAGCCACCTGGCATCCCTTTTGATCTTCACACAGGGTTTTCACAAGGAGTTGAGGTTAGTGAAACGGAGCTAGATTTGGACAAGCGTGTATTGTGACTGACAACGAGCACTCGATGTAGCGACACTGTTCACGGCATAGCAATGATGAATAGCGTCATAATCGTATCATGGATGTGGGTTTTCAATAAAGAGTCTAGTTCACATGTTGATCTTGTTTGTCGGTTGTGCGTTTGTCGCGTCTAGACGTCAGTGTCGTGTGACGAAGCTGCCGTCGACTGGACTTTTAAATCTGCGCTTATTCGGTTCCTTTGACCATGTCTCTGCGAGAGCTGCACTCTCATCCTCTTCATGGGGCAGCCCTATGCTCTCCCGCAACTTCTGGATTTCGTTGCGAACGGCTTTGGCAATCTCGATCCGAAGCTGGACAGCCTCCGGACACGTCTTGAGCGCTTCTGCGTCTCCACGATCAACCAGTTGCCTCCAGATCTTGCGCTGACGACCAAAAAGTACATCCACTGGCTTCGGTTCCCCTATGACGACTCTGACACGACTACCCACGCGCGGGAGGAATCGCGGCCACCCCCTGTCCTCGGGCATGATATTCTGAGTGCCGTGGATGAACATGGGTATGAAGTCCGGGGCCGGATCACTTTCAAGAATCAGCCGCGACACGCCCCATTTGAAGTAGCGAAGACTGCTGTCTGGGCTTTGGTGACAGCACGCCTCGGGAAATACGTGAACCCAGGCATGACGTCTCGAGCCGTATGCCACCGGAGCCGGAAACGGATCTAGCCCATCGGTCGAGTAATAGGATCCTTGGAAAGTAGCTGCCTTTGCAGGGCCCGACAGAAGACGAATGGCCTGCTCCATGGTCGGTTGATATAAACCTCCCATGGGAGAGTGCCATAGACGATGTGTGGGCAGGACCTGGCCAAGGCTGAAGAAAGTCGACGTGAGGCTGTCAGGCTGTCAGATGACTTGCTGTTCCCTTTTGCAACTACTCATGGTTTCGAATCAGACGGACCGGTTCTTGAAGCATATATCGTGGGCGCCTAGCCCCCATCTGAGATTATCGAGATCGGTCATGTAGCGGAGGGGAAGAATCCCCCACATGAGGGGATCGTCAAGGCTGCCGCGCATTTGTCAGTGATGGTTCGTCAACAATAGTAGAAGTAAGACTTCTGCCATACACGCCAACGTGGTTGCAGACGGTCAGGAGGCCGCGCTCTGCGCCTCGGATCCGCCGCCGATCGAGCGTCCCCAGGAGGTTATCGAGCCCTGTCACCTCGACGCGATTGAAGCCGTACAGGAAGCACTTGGAGATGATGCCGACGGTGCCCATGACGGCCTTGGAAGCCATGCGCCATGAGAGGCTCGGCTGCGCCGTCGAGGAGACTGGGCTAGACATGACGAGGGAGACCCGAGGTTGCTGTACAGGGCTGGGAGGCGAGGTGCGTTCATCCCATTGCCCCCTATTGGCCGATTATGATAATTCTGGAAATCGCATTCGAGCAACCCGAGCCTTGATAGTCCCGTTCTATCCGGCTCTGCGTTTCGGAAGCTCAACGCGTCTCGGCGGTAAAGTGGACAAGCTAAGCGCGTCAGGCATGTATTGAGTGTGTGAGGTGCAAGGAAGAAAGAGCCCACTACTTTGCTACTTTGGTACAACCTGCCCACCCCCCAACGTGTCAGCTATTCCGCAGTCCACGGACGATTGCGCCACCAATTTTTTTTTTGGAAGTTGAAGTCCACCTCTTTGGAGACTCTTGAATCTATAGCGGACCGAGCTGCTGTGCGCTGACCAGCTCAAGCTCCTGGCATCATGTCTCACAGTTAGTCTAACGCAGGCAGCCATTCGCGTTGCAGAGTCCCCGGCTTCTCACTCTGACGACGGACCAAGCCAGCTTGCTAAACAATCTTCGTACAGGCAAACGCAATACGTCGCGCCCGGTCTTCACCTCGCACGAGCGCGCACTGGCCAAGTCGAATTGGTCGAGCAGCTCCGCGAGGCTGAGCCGCGACTCCTTCCTGCCGTTCGGTTCATGCGGCTTGTGCCTTGGCATCGCGAGAGACCCCGTTTCCTGCCCACACGGCGATATATTCTGCCACGAATGCGCGCTGGCCAATATTCTGGCCCAAAAGAAGGAGATTAAGCGAGGGAAAAAGGCCCGGCGAGACGCGGTGCAAGAAGCCGACCAGGCCAAAGCAATAGAGGACGAGGAGGACCAAGATAGAACTGTTCGCGATTTCGAGCTGACGCAGGCTGGCCTGTCCTCCACCGCGAAGCGAGATAAGTCGAGCGCGGCTCCCGCCCAAGAACAATCCGATGCTCTTGTCCTCGCCGGCTCCAAGCGCAAATTCTCCCTGGATAAGGACGAGGTCGATCGCATAGCACAAGAAGACAAGCGGAGAGCAAGGTTGGCCATCGAGCATGAAAAGGTACCCAAGTCCTGAGCCTCCATTGCTGCGGCGTGTCAATTCTAACACATTGTAATAGGCCGCGAAGCCCACGTTGCCATCTTTCTGGACACCCTCGCTCACCCCAGACGTCCATGACAGTAAATTAACCCCGGCCACCAAGAAGGACAAGGTGGTACCGATTTGCCCATCTTCACCAGCCGACGAACTACATCCAATCTCCCTGCATAAACTCATCACTGTTCGTTTCAAGGAAGACGAGGAGCGGCCCGGCGATAGCAAAGGTCGCATGTGCCCATCTTGTCTAAAAACCTTGACCAACGCTTCAAATGCAGTCATGAGTGAGCAGTGCGGACACGTATTGTGCATGGCCTGCATCAAGTTCCTCACATCTCAGTCCGACAAAAACGCGCCGAAAGAAGAGCTGCCACCGATGACCTGTTATGTCTGCGACGAGCCTGTCGTATCGAAGTCGGGCAAGAGATCCGGAGGCAAATCCTCGTTGCCGCCTGGATTCATTGCCTTGCGCGCAGAGGGAACAGGTTTCTCTGCGCGAGGCGCCAACACGGTAGAGAAGTCTGGCGTCGCTTTTCAATGTTGAGGATACACTCGCCAGATCCGCACAGGCGGATGAAGTTTGAGCGCTGCGGCTGCGCTTGCACGAGGACGACGTCGAGTCTGTACCAGATCACATATGGCAGCCTCACTTGGCTTGCAGCCTCTTGCGCAAATGGGGTCGGGCAAGTATCCAGAGACGGACTGCCAACCGGAAGAAGAAGCCTTTTACAAGCATGGTCAAACCATGACTTAGAAAGCCCTTGAGAAGCTCACCCCGAAGGCCGTCGTATAACGCGCGCTGACCCTGCTTCTTCATGATCTGGAAAATGATGCCAATGACTGTCTTATCGAAAGCCTTGCGAAGCAGCGAGGATGGCAGAGTCGCGGGCGTCTCCCCACTCTTCGATTTCTTGTCTTCCGAAGACTCTTGCTCGGTCGGCTCTCTCGCCATTTGCAAATGTAATCTGCCTGTCTGAAAGGGATAGGTCAAGGCTGTCGCGGTAGCTTTACTGAAAGCAGCCAAGAGAAAGGCAACCCACGCAACGGGAATGTCCTCTTCTTGCAGCGCTGGCAAAATGCGCTTGGCCAACCTACGGTTCACGAAGAAGGTGAGGCTGGGGTTGAGCGTCAGAAAAAGAGTGGCCGAATAACCCGACCATAAGCCGAATATCCCCTTTTCATGACCAACTTCGGCGAGCGCTTGGCGCAGGGTCTTTGGTTGCGAAGAGACCTGCATGCGCGTAACGACGGTAGAGATGGGTGTCGTCAGAGCGCGTGAACAGGCGCCGGCGAGAGCACCCATGGCAAGCTCCTGTATGACAGTGGGATGGCGATTGTGACCGCGCAAGTAGCTGTAAAAGCCGAAGAAGAGGAAGCTGTCCAGCACGGACTTGGCGACATCTGGCGCGAGTCCGTTGTACAGAGCTGAGACGCCGCCCTCATCCCGGATAATGGCGCGCAGAGCATCGTAGATGCCCTGGTAACGGTCGGGGCTGCGCATCATGCGCTGTGCCTTGAGACGGGTCGTTACGAGGTCGAGAGGAAAGACGGCGGCGGTCGACACGGCGGTGCCAGCGGACCCGGACACGGCATGGCCTAGAGCCGACAAGGTCGCGTTGAGAGACATGATGCCCTACGAGTAGGGATGGGGCACCGGCTCTCGAGGTGCACGCGTCTCGGGGGCAGAGCGTCGGGAGTCGGGCGGTGGTTCAGCGCTTGTTGTGCCGTTGGACTTGGGAAGTCGTCGTTGGCCTGTCTCATGGAACGCCGAGGAAATACGGTAGGAGGAGCATCGAATGCGGATAATGCACATGGGACAGAGGTACGTACATGGGTAGAAGCATCCATGACAGGGGATCGACGGACCTCCGAGGTCCAGAGCAATGCACCGCGACCAGCAAGTCGCTCATCTGACGTCATGTGGGTGCCGTTCTGGTAAGTCTTGCCCACTCGTGGCTGCCAATGTGTACCTGCGTATTATAATTACTAGGTATTCACATCCTTCTACGAAACGGCGGCAAAACTGTTCTACTGCGCGTGCCCGTGAGCCATGGATTACGGGTTAATGCCGCTTTGTATTGCCAAACCTCCTTTGCGCTTGTGTTGCAAATAGGCTAATATCCGTTATCGGTAACACTTTTGCCCAAGAATAATCGACCTATGCCAAGCCGGTGTTAAAGCGCGGCCCAAGTGAAAGAGGGCATGCTGCCCATAGACTTCATAGCGAAACTTTTGAAATAAAGACCAGGAAACGCCCCAGATTCGAGTATTGCTGTATGCAAGCATCCGTAGGTCGTCTAGACAAGAAAACGCCAGCCTTTGGAACAGGCGTTGACACCGTTTACGCCGTTGCTCCGTCATGAGAAAAACTCCAGAATAGCCCCAACGCCGTGCATTGCGGCATTTTATCCACATCTCGGTCGAGTGCGCTACAGTCGCGCCCTCTCATCAGTGAAATCAGAAAAGACCTGCTTCGTTGCCCCTCAACCGCGGCTTGTCACCGACACGCGACGCTGCGTCGCTGAACCTAACCCAAAGCTCGCTGACCGCGCAGAGCCGGGAACGACCACGGCTCCCATGTCTGACTCACCAGGGGCGCCCTCGCCGTCCAGCGCGCCCGACTGGCCATCGTTAAGTCTGCGACCCCCAAAGCCCACCACCTGAAAGATGTTGGTACGACCACCGTTGGTGGCCATCTGGAGTTGCTCGTGCAGCCTCGCGAGCTGATATTGTCGCTTTATTGGAGTGAAGATGGGTTGCGGAAGGAGAGGTTGAGGGTTCCAGTGCGCCAGCGCACTCATGACCGCGCCCGTCTCCTCGTCGGAATCGACGGGTCCGTTATTGACCTCATCCTCGTCTTCGATCGGCGCATTCGCATCCAGAGCTGCTTCTGAATGACGGGGAATGCCTCGTTAGAAATCTGTATTTACCACAGGGCAGATGACCAGGCGCGGTATCGTGGGTAATACTCACTTTGCTGCTTGGCCTGATTCTTCTTCTGGTAAGCAGCGAGAAGCATATCATATGGTAGCGATCTGCCGGCGACGGCGCGTTTGGCGCCCATGGAATGACTCTTGCACGTCAAGGAACGTGCACAAGGCTGGCCGTTGGCCAGAATAACACCGCACTGCCTCTCCACGTCGACGGGCCCTGGGGAGACTGAGGTCAACACCGGTTCCCGCATGCGGGACATGTAGAGATGCAGCTGGGCTTACCTCGAGGCTTTGGGACCTTGGCCTTTGGTTCATCCTTCTTCTTCTTGGCCTTTGGGCCTTTGTCCAGGTCACCATCAGCCTTGCGCTTCTTTCCCTTTTTGTCGTCTTCCAGTTTCTTGCCAGCAGCCTTTTTGCCGCCAACATTGCTCTTGTGTTTATCGTCGTCGTCGCTGTCGTCATCGCCCTTGGCATCGCCATTCTCCTCGTCGGCCTTGCGAGCCTCCTCTTCCCTCGCGGCTTCCTTGGCCCGTTCCCTAGCCTCTCGCGCTTCTTTCTTGCGCTGAGCCTTTTCCTTCTTGAGCCTGAGGCATTGTGCGATGTGCGCTTTTGCTGCCGTTTTGAGTATGCTCTTCCGGCAGTGTTTGCACTGCTGCAGGTCGGGGTTGTCTTCCAACGGGCGGCCTGTCGCAAACGTTTCGCGCGCTACGTCGTCGAGCTGATTGACGACAGGCCCTGGCGAGGGTACCGAGGTCGAAGGAGAACTGGCGCTCTTTTTCTTGTCATCTGATGGCGGTGACATCCGAATCAGTATGGTGTGAAATCGTGGAGCTGGGGCGGGTGCTGGGCCGATATACCTTCAACAAGGCTGCCATCTCTCCAGTTACCTGGCAAGCGATGCTTGGGGGGCGGCTTCTTGAGCTTGATGACGCCTGACTTGGCTTCCTTTTTGGAGGCGACCTTGATGGTCTGCTCGGAATCAGGAGCCATACAGGGCTGTCGCGTTGGACAGCAGCTCGGGCGTGGCGATAAACAGGCAACAGAGGCCTGGGGTAGGTGAGACGCGGCCCGAGGGCGCTTAGGAAATCCTGAGTCGCCGAGCAAATGCACAGCAGGGAGACCTGTTGCGCTAGATGAGCTTCGCTAGCAGTTGATGGGGTGAAGCGTTGTCGGAGTATGGCGAAGATGAGTTGAGATGAGGTTACGGAGCCGCGTGCCGGAATCTGGGGTAGACACGATGTACGTGAAGCAACATGTACTTGGCAACGTACAATACCTGGAGCGGGACTTGGGTAGGCTTTGGACGGGTGTGATTATGTAATAGTACCATACCACGGCGCCGCGGGGAGGTTACTGACACTATTTTTTGGTCAGCAGGACTTGCAAGAGGGGTCTAACATCGTATTGAGCGGGCAAAACTGTTGTAGCGAGTGTCAGCACTGTTTTAACTCTCTTAAAGAGCAAAAGCCTGTTGGTAACTCTGCATGGCGCGCGACGGTAGGTAGCCAAACGGACATGATCGTAACCAGGGAGGCACAAGTACCGACAAACAACGCGGAAGCCTACAGAGTACCTTGATTGACTTGATGCCTCACGGTTAGCCCTTTGAGCACCGCCTTTCTGCCAAAGTAAAGGCTGATGAAGCTAACGTTTTGTGCTCCTGGCCTATTGTGAGGTCAAACAAAGGGCAGCTTTGACGGACGTCTATGCGTCGCGCTCAAGGTTATGAAGTGATGCGGGCACGGGGGAGTGAAGAAGGAATCATCGACGGCGTTGAGGAGAACGGGCTGCAACGGCCAAGTCCGTTTGGTATTGGAGACGCATATGCGAGCGGACCAACGGACTGACTGCCTTGCTGTATGTCGCCAGCCATCAAGCACTAGATCAATCTTTGCTTTAGCTGCGTCTTGGGACGAGACAAAGGGCCGTATGGAGAAACCAGGATGCAAGACTTTCCACGTAGATCACCAGATTGCATGTCCCTGGGTGTTTCGTCATTTGGAGAGTCGGAAATGCCAGTCGTCATGCTGCCCCGATCGTTGGAGAGGGAGAGGGGGGTCAAAGCGGATGCTGAATAAATCACCGTGGTTATCGTTATCACGGCAGCTCGTAGAAACAAGTAGCCTCAGTACGAAGAGATGAAGAGAGGGCGGGGAGAACAAAGAATGACGTCAGGTGCTGCTCTTGTGCTGCTTCGAAGGGCCATCGCACGAATCGCATCCCCCAAGGTTCGCAGGCCCAACAAGCAGTCATATACCCGGGTACATTGCGTGTGTGCAGCCTCGTTGTCTGCGGGGAAAACCGTGACTTACGTTGCTGCTAGCTACGCTACACTACACTCAGTGGCTCAGACCTCCTCTGGCTTCAACGTCATCGCCCACCGACCATGCCAAGGTTCGACGGCGATCGATCTGCTGCCATGACAGCGCCGGAAGCACCGTGCCGACAAGAAGCAGGTAATGCCACCTCGGCCAACGTGGTCCATTGCCTCTTTGGTCTCAAACGGCTGGATTAGCCCCGCGATTCCGCGATTCCTTGCTGCCGTTGCTGCTCTCGACGCCCAACCGCATCTGGACTCTGCGTCGGTCCAGGACCACCATTACACAATGACGAGGTTTCCCCTCGATATCCTCTGGCAGGCAACGTCAGCGTTGGGGTCTGGCTCTCACATGGCCCGCCGAGGTGGTGGCGGCCCTATGCCGCACCCTGCCTGCCGATGGCTGTGGGAATATAAGCATTCGATCGCCCCATGTGCCACGATATCATTCTGAAGCCTCGAATCTTGGTTATTTAGTCGGCCTACCTAGATCCAAATCACCAAGTTATCCACTGTATACGCTTGCCTAGATCAAGCCTCTTTCCACTTATTACCCTTAAACCACAACACCTCTTCTCAGCCCACCTCCAACTGGCTGACCCTTGGCTCTTGGCCATCGTCACCGTCGAACCATGGATACCACGAGCAACATGGCTTCTGAGGCCGCCAAGGCTGTCTGGGCCGATTCTTCGCAGCAAAAGGAGCCCATATCCGGAGTTCAAGGCGACGTTCCCCGTGGACAGCCCTATGACGCCGGAAACCTTGGTAAAGATGACGGCCCAGTGAACTTGGAGATTCTGTACGAAACTAACAATGCCGAAACCAGACGCATCTGAACAGCAAAAGATGGAAAAGGCTTTCGGGGGCGGAGAGCATTACACAACTTCATCAATCCCATCTTCGAGACATACAGATACACGAGACGAAGCCACGAGCCACTCCATGCCCGGCGATTTCCCGAGTAGCAAGTCTGAAGCAACGCTTCGACACGATCCCAATCAAGAGCCAAAAGTGCACGCCGCCGCCGCCGCTGGGATGGACCTTCACTCCCACCTAAGCCCCCGCACCACGAACCCTCCGACGACGAGCCACCAATCCACCAACGATCAGCATACCTCATCCATGCCCAGCTCCGAAGCCCCTGGCCGATCCAGCGAAAATACGCTCTTCGCCGACAAGGTCAGCCATGACCCATCTGTATCTCATTCAACCCACCACTCTTCGACCACTCCTATGAAGGATCACGAGTCAGCTGCTACCCGTATGGGCGATGCTGCGATCCTTGACCAGGGCGCAAATAACCAAATCCGGGATCACGAAACAGCCGGTACGAATATTGGAACTAGCTCTGACCCAATCCACTCCTCGTCCGACCCGATCAAGGATAGTGGCTCATCAGCTGGACACTTTTGCAATACCACTGTTCTCAGTGACCAAAGCGCCTCACCCCGCCCGGACACGACTGACCGCCAAGGTGCTGTTCCAGCTGAGCGTGATGGACAGGTTGAACCTAATCCCAGCATTTCTTCGGGCGATAATATAACCAAAAATCAACATGCAGGGGCAATGGAATTCCATCAGCCACTAAGCGGACAAGGGCCTCGAGAGGAAGTACCTGAAGTTACATCTGGTAAAGATACTTCAGCCAACGCTGGTGAAGTAACATCACGTCACTCAGCCTCTCAGGAAGAACGTCGCGGTGATCCTGCCGCTGTTGAGCCATCCGAGGAGAGTCGTAGAGATGCCGCCGATGAGCCAACAGAGGGGGAGGACGGTGGGGAGCCGAATGTTACTGGCCAGGGCCCCAAGCCAGTCGAGGAACTTGCTAGGGAACATGGTGGTGACGCAGGCAACGTCGGCGACGCCTCGAAAGAAAGACACACAGGCGAGGATGCTGAAGGTGACGAGTCAAAGGAACATGAGAGCAAGGGCACAGGAGAGCAATGGGTTAAGACCACCGGATTTGCGGCTGATGGAGGCGATTTCGACGCTGCAAAGCCGGGCGCTGGCAAGGAAGCTGACCGTGAGTACTCAAAACCGTGAATCAAATATCACGTTCTAATACTTTGATATAGGCCTTATGGAGCAGAAGGGCATGGGCGGAGGCGATGGTGATCATGACGGCGGAGAGTCGGGACGCAGTGGTCACAAAGACAAACCTAGTTTGGGCGAACGGATCAAGGAAAAGCTGCATGTTCATTAACGATTGGGACCTTCCACACATCTCAAGATATCTAAGTAGTACTGAATGCAAGCTCACGCGACTGCACTTTACCAATTTTGAACGCTTCACGAACGAAACTTATAAACTGAAATGTCGCGATGGGCCTATACAAGACGCTGAGGCGTGATTTCGAAAGCTTCCAGACTCCAACCTTCAAGTCGTAACACATTTTCAACCAAAAAAAATGGATATCGTCACATGCCATCCCGACATGCTTTCGCCTTCCACAGATTCCTGTCCCCATCATTGCATGTTTGGCCGGATTTGTTCGTGGTCCCTGCTAAAGACCTAAATGTCATGAATATGATATCCTATTGCCCTCTATCCTCGACGTTCTCATCATGGCCAGCGTCATAATTTTCCAAGAGGCCCATGTTCCAACATGGCATGTCTGGAGGCAAATCCCAGAAAAGGGGCGAGGGCCATATACCACGCGCAGTGAAGCGTCTATGCTCATCCATGGAGAGGCGAGCTGCCCATAGAATCGTGCGCAACGTCCGGCCGTGTCGCAGGCGTGAAGCCCACAGATTTGGGCCTTGGTCCCCAGGTCGTCAAACGTTCGGTGCAATAATCTTGGTCTGGATAGTCCAGTCCAGAGGCTCTTGGGCTCAGAGAAAGCCCGATTCCGCCAATACCCTGTGTCATACGCGCCGGTCAGCAACTCGCAAATAAGAGGCTCTGGAAATATGACGCAGATTGTAGAGAGGCGTCGCGAAAGGCGATGACTCGCCGCGCGTTCAGGGGTTGGGGGCACTTACCGTACGATCTTCTCATCTTCGCGCTCACGCGGCTCGATCTGCAGACTCTTATCGTACATCTCATGCACATCTCCAGCAGCCTGCATGTTGCTGAGGATGTAATCCTGCAGCTCGTTTACCGGCTGTAGCGAGTAGCCCACATTCTGATACTGCTGAATGTCACGAATCACCTCGGCAGTCTTTGCGCGCTTCGCAAAATTGATCAGATTCGTCTTCTTGATGATGGATGGTATGCCATCCTCGATGAAGGTGAGATCCGTCAAGTACACGCCTTGGTAATGGTTAGATCTGTCATGCAATGAAAGGCTGGCGGTCCTTACCGAAAAAAGGGATGCAAGGTGGGTTCGAGGCATGGAGCGTCTCGCGATATTCTCCAAAGTTCTTGGTGCTGGCCATCAACCGACGCATAGTCTCCAGCACGACCTGTGTGCGTTGCGGCACCTGATCCCACGTTCTTTTCAGCCGGGCAATTGGCGCTGTTCCCAAGGCAGAGATGATGGACGTAAGTGTCGAAAAGTTATTGAGGTTTCGGCATTTCTGTAAAGATCAGCTTCTTGTTCCATTTCCCAAGAAAGGTCCTGTCTGGTCAGCAGCGGGGATAGAACCACCTACATCAGCGACTGCAACGAAATGCTTGATCACCACCACTCGCTTCTTGACGTCCATCTGTGCGAGAATCATTTCCGCAACCCAATTCGTCATCTGGTTGGAGTGAAGGATGAGGGCCTTCACATTTGGCGCCGCATCGGGTTCGCCCTCCCCTACCTTCTTCTGCCACGTCTTGTTGAGGCATTCAGCCGCTTTGATCTTGCCGTATAGACGGGACTCGATGATGGTCAGCTGTCGAGCGAACTCTGTCACGTCAATGTCGAGAAACTTCAACTTTCGCATGTTCTTGGGAACAATGGGCGTTGGTGTGCTCTGGTTAAGAGTTTGTATCATCCGTCGACCCCCTGCCTCCTTGCCGCTCAATCTTTGGTCAAGCACAGCCATGAGAGGACCCGAGCCTGGCGTATCGGTCGACTTAACCGTGTCCCTCGCAAACGTGTACACGTCTCGAATCAACTGCTTCGACTCTTCGTTGTGGTCCTCCATCCAAAAGCTATCGAACCAGCTTTTGAGGATGTTCACGACTCGAAAACGAATCAGTTTCTGCTTGCGGTCTCTCCATGCTTCGTACTCTGGCTGATTTAAGCCCTCCGGAGATTGTATGGAGAACCGCTTCACGAGGAGCTCGAACAATTCGCGAGCGGAGGTCAGAGACCGATAGGTCAGGAGGAAGGTATTGTTAAAGTTTGAATCCAGCTTATCGTGTCGGGTGAGTTGCTCCACGAGAGCCAAAAGGGTGCCTCCCTTGACGGTTGGCGGAGAGGTCTTGGTGTCCCAAGATACATCCTCTTCGTGTTCGAGTCTCAGATAATCAGGAATATCGTCGTTTGCTTGTGATATCGCCTGGGGTGCTGGATCCTCGCCAAATATCTTCTTGACCTTGGAGTAGTCTCCTTTCCTCAAGCCGCCGGGAGACGGTTCTCCTTCGGTGAAAGAATGAGCTGCCACGATCGAGGGCCGAGGAGCCGTGGATTTGGATTCTGATCGGTGGTGAGGTCGATCGTACGGCATACTTTCACCTCTTTGCAATTTATTGCGAGGAGCCTGCTCCTCCTGAGGCCGCGACTCAGCGTGTGGCCTCTGGTGCGGCTGCTGTTGCTGTGGTTGTTGCTGTCGCCGCAGCTGAAGCTTGGGCTGCACGTGCTCCGAGAGAAGCTGAAGAGAGTAGCCGATATGCGAGGAGTTGGTCTCCAAGGCCTTACTGCACTGACGAACATACTCTAATCGGTTCTCCAAGGCTTCGCCCCGAATTTCGCTCCATTCGTCCGCCAGAGGCCCCGTGACGGCTTGGCAGCCAAGAAGTAGATCCGAGATGTTGTCGTACAAGCTCTGCTTGTTGGCATGGTACTCTGCTAATTGAGGCATGTGGAAGGTGTCTCCGATAAGAGATAGATCGATCGACTCTATCGTTGATATCCAATGCCTGAATGCATCGACGACTTTTCCGCCAGCGTAGCAGACGCTATTGCCAATGACTTCATGCCGATGCGGAGTGATGACCATCTCGGGGGCAATCAGGCTCTTATCGAGCTCGCGAAGGCTGGATATAAGGACTCGCTTGTACTCTTCCAGTCTCTCCAACAGTTTCGCGTCCAAGATTGCTGTAGGTTCTATCGTGCCCTCCTCATCCTCCAAGAAATTGGATGCTATAGGGTCCCGCGGTCCGAGGTTGTTGTTTTGCCAGCATCCGCCGGCATTGCTGCCGAGGACAAAACCGGGGAACAAGCGAGGAATCTCTTCCCCGCGTTGCTGCCTAGCCACTTCGACATAGCTGAAGACGCCTAGCAGAACACCGTCTGCTTCTTGCAGGCACTTTTGGACGGACTCGGCATTCGGCCAGTCAGCCGCAGCAATGTGCGAGGAGATGACTAGCTTGCTGAACTTTGACATCATGTCTCTGAAATGCGGATACAAGGCCTTGTTGGTTGAGATAATGGATGGTTGGCCGGAGTGGTTATCTGTCGTTCCTGATCCGGCGGCGAGTAATAGCCGGAGGTGATCAGATATGTCTTCAGCTCGTGCGACATATTCCGAGCGGCTATTATTTGCGATGGCCTCTCGGTATCGGTCGATCGCGCGCTTCATGTTGGAAACGAGGAGACTCCAAGTGAGGGGGGGAGTCGCGCCGTCGTCGAAGAACGATCGAGGAACGGTGGCAGTTGTCGGGAGATGATACGTGGTACTCGTGAAGGATGTAGCTGAGGCTATGTTGAACGGTTGAATCAAGGATGATTTCCCATTCGTCGGGGGTTCGTGTCGCTTTGGTCGTCCCGGTGAGGCGCCGTTCATCGAATCCATTGAGGTGGAGGGGGACAAGACGCCGCCAAAAGAGGCCCGGTGATGAGGCTGGCCATGGTTACTTAGCAACGCCAAGGGACGTAAGGCATGATGGGCTTTCTCTTACCGGATATCCACGCGACGCAAGCAATATTGATTCCCCTTCGGCTTCCGAAGCCGAGGTGACCGAATCTTCGTCTTCATCCTGGGTCAAACCGCGGGCCATCATCTCAGGGGGCAGGCGAGTCTTGTCTGGGATGGCTACGTTCATGCGATCCTGCGCACCCGTCTCGGCAGATGAGCCGGGTGATTCGAGCGGTAATTCCATGCTTCGATCGCCTGTCATCATGTTGTAGTAAAATAACCGGCCGTCTGGAGTCGCTTGAGGAATCCAAAAGTCCGCTCTCGAGTTGTCGGCCACGGCTGTACCCTCGAGGGGCAAATCGCTAGGTCCTTCTGCTTCTGATTCATCTTCCGGGCCGAAGCTCGCCTCGGCATCGTCATTGCCGTCCATCTCGCCATGAAGACGTTCGAGCTGGCCATTGGAGGTGTTATCTGGAAGGTCATCGGGATTGTTGACAACTTCGCAGTAGTTGCTGGGAAACCAGCCGCGCACGCCGTTGATGACACCATCCCACCAACCGCTTTCCAGCTGAGTGATGACTTGGATGACGTCGCCTCGATGAAAGCTCAGGCTCGTCCTGTCATCGGCTTCGTAGTCGTACAAGGCGCGGACGTACATTGAGCCAGGAGGCGCTGTTCCCACCACACCATCCATGTTGCCGAGGGGTTTGAAGGGGCGGTCGCAGGCTCCGCGGAGCAAGACGGAATATTTGCGGCTTTGAAGATCGTTTCGACGGTGCCTGGTCGATGTAGCAGGCGGGATCGCTGGTATTGTATCGGAAGGGCAGTGGCATTCAACTCGAGGTTGGGATGCTGTCAAGGCGAAGACCTGTATATTCTCAAACGGAGCGGCTCAGGGCATGACTTGAGTACCAGTCAGCCGTCATACCGTGCCAAAGGCGGCGCGCGTTGAATCTGCAGCCGCCAGGGAGCATGCCAAGGGTATCGAGGTTGCGCGCAAAGTGCCGAGGAATTGGCGAAGCGGCAAGGCGGCTTTTGGTCGAGCTGCGCGGTCAACGAGGCAACGAGGGTATCTCGAGGGTAAGGAAATCGGGATGGGTCGCGGCGCAGCAAGGAACGGCTGCGAGACGGGCTGGATGGATGGATCGTTGGCGTCGGTATGGCCGCGGGCGGTGATTAAAGAGAGCGGGGAGCGGGGGCCAGCCGGGAAGGGATCCGACGTCAGGAAAGGGCCGGGCCTGCTGTATCTTGATGGCCTCTGTTCGTCGCACCTGGGGTAGTGAGGCGTCGGGACACAGGGCGGCCGAAAATCGCGCGGCTCTGCCTTGTTGCCTTTGCACACAACGTCCCGGAGCGGGCGTGCCGTCGTCGATGGTTGTTGACTGGTGATGATGAAGGCTGTGAGTGGCCAGGAGGGGGCACGATAGCCAGGGAGTCGAGCCTTGCGAGCGAGCGGCGGTGGGCGTGGTCCGTGGTCCGTGGTGAGATCCACCCAAACCTCAGCCCTCTTGGCGTGCTGTAGCACCAAGGCCTGCAGTTTGCTGTCTGTTGCCTCGTGCAATGCGCTTGTAGCAAGAGTGTGCGCGGCCCCTACCCACCACGAAGGAAGTACCAGCAGGTAGCGGACATAAGCTCTCCTTGAACGACCAAAGTCTCTCTCGTTGACCTCCAAGAGGTGGAGCTTTCCCAGTACAACGGCATGGGCAACAGATATCGGCAGTATCTGGTGTTGAGCAGGTATCGTTCCCCGGTTCAAGGGACTGGAGGGGCAGCGAGGCACAAGCCTGTCTACTCGAGGTACCTCCATCGGTCGCATTGGGTCTCTCGGCGCTCCATCGTACAGTACTTGAGGCCAATTCGTGACGCTAACTCCGAACCGACTCCATGGATTGGATTTGGCACTTGGGTACGAAGTACCTAGGCCCACCCAGGTGATGAATGTTCAATCTTGGCGCATCCGGGCCCGACAGTAAAGTGCAACCGTCCAAAACGGAATGCCAATCCTGCGAAACTTGAGTCCTTTCATGCTCGGGTTACGAGTGTAATGGTGTCTCGTTGTCCACGGTCTGAGGACGACAGCTCATCTGTACGGTGTTTGTGGCTTATCCGTATCTCAGTTACTGCCTATTCACCCAGGAAGCCCGTCGGACCGTCCTTCGAAGGCCCATGCCCCGTCGAATACGCATATTGCACGTACAGCCAACCAATACCCCGCGTCTTTATAGCTTTGAGCCTGTGGTCCCCTAATCCTCTTGATTGAGAGCGGGATAGGGTTGGTCTTTCGAAGAAATGGATCTTCCATTGATTACAAAGGTCTTGTCCTGGGCATGGTCGGCCTCGTAAGGTCGTCCTTCTGCCGGCTCGGGTTGCGACATGGTGCGGCGCTGAAGAGGCACCGCCATCGGGACGGGTATCTAGACACCAGCCTGGTTGAGCACGAACTTCAATTTGTTGGGGGCTTCCATCGCCGTCTCTCTCGCCGCGGCTCTAGCTCTAGCTTCTAGGCCTCCCACGGGGTTGGGGCGACAGGTGAGACCGTGAGAGGGAGTTGACCTTATGGATCCAGGGGTATGTATTCACAACGGATCAAGGCGACAACGGTCATTTGATGCTCGAGACTGTGAAAAAAAAACCATCCTCCAGAGATGACAAGTGTAACCGATGTTGAGATTCGCTTCGATTTGGGGCTTCCGGGGCAATTTGGGACGGCTGGCACGGGCATCTGGAGCCGTCGTCGGGTTGCTTGCAGAGGCTCGAAGCCCAACGAGCTCACCCTACCCTGCGTCAAGGATGCCCGGTCTCGTAGTAGATAGACGAGGAGTGCTCGCGGATCAGGCAGACTCGGAGAGACGGGGGAGTCCAGGGATGCACGTGTGCTGGTTGGGTTCTACAGGGTCGCCGAAGATGATGCCATCGACAAAGCGTTGGATGCAGTGTAGTCGACTATGCCGTTACGCGCCCCATGTACGGAGTCAGGAGCCAACGATACAGCTTGTAGCAGTCGGCGCCGGCAAAACTGAGGAGCACTCGCGCGGAGTAGTGAGCTGTGCCCATAATACTTCGTACCATGCCTCGCAAAACGGTCGACTGTCGCACGCACATTGCGACAGTCTTTGTGGCCAGGGACACGGCATCAGAGCGGCTCACCATTGTCCCGTCGGCAGCACGCTCACAGAGACAGCACCAGGAGGTCATGAACTCGCAGGCCGTTTGCCGCTATCGAGGATGCCGACCAGTGACCGGCTCTCCGCTGGCGTCTCAAGAATTCCGCCACCGATTATGATTCATCCACCAGAGGCCTCGTGACAGGAATGCGGCCCTTTCTTGCCAGACATGTAGCACCGAGAGTGTCTGGCAAAGGGCACCACTCAGTAGGGTGTCACCGGGGCAGGAATTGCGTTGGCAGGGTTGGATAGAGACGGCACTGTATCTGTTTAGCGCATCTTCAGGTCAGCCACGTCCCGCGCTCCATTGCAGAATTTCTTGGCCAGCCAGACCCAGACGGAGGACGTACAGGGTACACTTGTACCCCGACTCTCGAGCGACGCCATGATTGGTACGCAATCCTCTCCCAAGGGAACCCGAGAGCTCCGAGATGCGAGGAGCCAGAGAAGCCCAGGGATCAAGGGTGAGGGGCGCTCGGCCACGTCCAGCCAGTCGGCGCACCCGCAAAAAAGGTCTTTGTGCTTGGCTGACCTCTGGCTGACCTCTGCAGGCATCGCCGTGCTGCAGCAATCAGACGCCGCTGCCGGGCAAGTTACTGTGCTCGAGTCAAATCACTTTATAGCTGTGCGAAAAGGAAGAGCCACATCTGGAGACGCAACCTCGGCCCTGCTACTGGCCAGTGCACTGGACTGGACTGCTGTGTGTTCGTTCCTGTTCCATGTACGAAGTACACATTCAGGACGGCCGTGGGCGGCTGAGGGAAAAGGAAGACCAGGCAGCCCCTGCATGGAAAAAAACCCGACGAGGGGGTCTTAAGAGCAATCAGAAAAAGGGGGAGAGAAGCAAAAAATGCTTAGGACGGAGGCAGGCCGTGCCGATCTCGATAAGGAACGGTGCGTTTACGCGCCTTGTTTGGGGATTGTGTACAGTGCGAGAGCTGGTTTGTCGCGGCTGCCAGGTGTTGAGAGTCGAGGGCGACGGCGTGCGAGCCGCTTGAGAGGCCGTGGATAAGGTACCTACGGTACGAAGTAGGCGTTCCTACCTATCTAGGTACCTAGGTACTGAATACGAGAGGTAGTCGAGTGCCCGAATCGACAGCTTCGAGATGCAAAGATGCGAGGTAATGCTGCCGTGGCGGCCAGAGTACATGGCTTTTGCGTTATATTTTTTCGGTCACAGCTGGGACAGATTCACCGCCAACCTCATCTCACCCAGTGTAGATATCTTTCGTAGGCGCAAAGGACCACCAATCTCAAGAACCTCATCTCGTGCGCAGACTGGCACGCTACTGCGGCGTGTCTTCGCGAATGCTACCTTGCCGCCATGTTCCCCTACTGTCCACGAGCATTTGGCGGGCTGGTACCAACTCCTGCTCGGTACAAAGTAGTTTGGACATTATTCAGCGTCGAGTGCAGCTGTTGATGCGTTTCTCTTTTTTCCTGCCCGTCGCGCCCTGCTTTTCTCTTATCGTTCTCCAGTTCGCCTAGACGCTACACCTCCGCAGCATCGTCAATGTGATCAACAAGGCTCACTCCAAGCGCCTTTGGGATCTACACAATAAGACGCGGCCCTAGAAACTCACTGTGCTAGAGCTTGCTGCGTGTTGCCGGGAAGAAGGCATTCAGGGGAATAGCCGAGGACTGACAGCACTGCATCGCGAGCCCATGAAGCAGGCGTTAACTTACTATCCTGCAAATTAGGCGGCAAAGAATCAAGATCCTAGTGTCTGGACAGGCTGCGTCAATTGGTCGTCTACCCAAGCTTATGATGGCCATCTCCCTTTCACCCGTCGCCGAGTTCTTGCGCACTCGAATGCTAACTGAGCAAACTGGTTACCGGGCTTGCCACCCCTTAAGGACGTACGAAGTAGGATAAGCTATGATGCTTGCTGCAGCACCACGGCTCTCATCCTTGGTGACAAGCTCCTCCACCTCATTCCCTTCTCAACCAGTCAACCGAGCACCAACTTATGCATTGATTTGTATGCAGGAGCATGCGCATCGATGCGTAATGCAGCCCAGGGTACGGAGGTTGGGCACTAAAGTATTCAGACCAGCTTAGGTCACTCGGATTACATAACACCGTGCAAATCAGTTTTCCCAGGTTTTCGCACTGTTTCTTCACTCCACATGAAAAGCTCTTTCCCTAGTAATTTGTATGGAGGGATACCCCTACAAGCGTAATTCAACGAATCTAAGTCAAATTTTCCAAAATGGTGCAAACACGAGCCCAAGCGCGACTGGCCCAACGCACTACTAGTATGACTAGTACCGATAAGAAGCTGCTTCTAACGCACGAGCTGGATGACGAAGCCGACGCAGCAAACGGCGCCGTTGCGGCCAACGCTGCCGTTGAGATAACGCGACAACCTTCCAGAAGGGCATCTGTGACCTCTTTTGCCTCTTCGGCTTCTGTGGCCCAATCGGTCTCTTCTGCCTCTTCCGCTTCTTCGGCTCCTTCTGTGGCCGAATTGGCTCAATTGGTGAAAGCGGCCTTTTTGGCTGACCACAACAGACCACAACCTTCCAATCAGGAAGCCATTGCTCCTGCTGCTGCCGGCCCGATTAAGCATGTCTCACGGAGGATGAGCAAAGCTGGCACATAGATCCGGGACTGGAAGACTCTTGGTTTCTATCTAATGAGCGGAAGTTCGTCTTTCCTATATACATCAATAGAAGAAGCAATGGTGCTGCTGCCACAGGCAGCAGCCCGCCTAGTCGCGTCTGCCTGCCAGGCAGTAGGCAGCACCGTGAACGAGTGTTCAGCTCTTGACAAAGCATACGAATGCGGCAAGAGCCGTCGCTCTAGAGCTTTGGAATCAAGGCATCTCGACCAATGACATCATACAGAGAACAGGGATCAAGAAAAGCTCCTTCTTTTGCCTATTGCGGAAGGCCAAAGAACGTGGCTTCCAGCGCGGAATGCCTGTCACAGAGGAGTATGTGATCAATAAGCCTCGATCCGGAAGGCCACGATTGGTCGACGATACCGTTGGGGAAAAGGTTATCTCAACCTTAACTCGAAATAGCACAACGAGGCAATATAGCCTTTCAAAGCTCTCTCAAGCAGTCCAGAAGCGTCATGGAATAAAGCTTTCCCGCATGACAATATGGCGTTGGCTCAAAAAGAAAGGCTATTCGAGTGTTAAGCACACAACAAAGCCAGGCCTGAATAATTTCCAGCGAATGAAAAGGCTCCAATTCGCCTGGGAACACCGAGATTGGACTATTGAACACTGGAAGAAGGTTATCTGGAGCGATGAAACGTCTGTTATTCTTGGCTCTTTGCGGGGAAAACGACGGGTGTGGCGCCTACCAAAGGAAGCTTATTCTCAACATTGTGTGCGGCAACGTTGGAAAGGGAAGAGGGAATTCATGTTCTGGGCCTGCTTTGCATACGACCACAAAGGGCCTTCTTATGTGTGGGGAGAGGAAACAGCCAGTCAGACGAAGGCATACGCTGCGGAAGTCCTAAAATGGAATAAAGAGAATGAGGCTCGGCTCAAACAAGAGTGGGAAATAACCAATGACATGCGGCGAATCAACCTCCGGAGGAAACCCCCGGGGAAGAAGCCGGAATGGAAGTTCACGAAGGCTAATGGAAGGTGGGAACGCAAGACGAAAGGCGGCATTGATTCCCTACGATATAAGCACGAGGTGCTCTTGCCGCTCTTCTTCCCCTTTCTGGAAAGCCTGCCTGGCGACGATTGGCTGGCTCAAGAGGATAATGCGGCTTCACATGCACAACGGCGCAATAGAGAGCTTTGGCATCAAAAGGGGTTTAAAACGGCCAATTGGCCACCTAATTCACCGGACCTATCACCAATTGAGCCTGCATGGTTCATGCTCAAATGTATCACATCAAAGAAGAAGATTACGTCAAGGGCAACGCTTATTAATACGTGGAAGAAAGCTTGGGCATTGTTCCCGCAAGAGAAGCTACAACGGCTTGTGGAAAGAATACCCGGCAACATCCAATGGGTGCTCTATTTATATGGAAATAATCTATATGAAGAAGGCAGCGATCCGCCTGATCTAACCAACCAGCAAAGGGAAGAGCTATATGATGGGATTGAGTTTCTTTTGAGCCAATCGAATCCGATTCTGCCTGGCCTGGAAGCTCTTATAGAAGCTGTGGAAGAAGGCGTTGAGGAAGGTTGGCAAGACGTTAGAGGACGAATTGCCTAATTAGGCAGGGGATGTGGATACAATACTGTATTGTGCTGCACGGTGTTATGTAATCCGAGTGACCTAAGCTGGTCTGAATACTTTAGTGCCCAACCTCCGTACGGGGTACCAGCCGCGGGCTTCCCATGGCTCTCAGCGTCCGCTTCGCAGCAGCTCTGCAAACCCGCCAGGCGAGGCTTGCTGCACCTAGGGCGGGCCGCCGAACCAGGAAAAGAAAGCAGAGGCAGCCAGGGGAATGCAGGTACAGTAATACTTCTGGCAAACAAGTGCAACGTGGCCGGTCGACTGCCCAGCTGGCGACGCCCAGTAAACGGGAGCGAGACTGGAGTCATGTACCTTGTAGCGTCCCTTGCAGCGATTGCACCTCGGTTCGCAGAGCCCGACGAAAGGATGGAGGCGTCCGGGGGCGCTCAACGAGGCACTGATGAGCGTTCTGATCGCGTGCTTGCATCCCGAGCTGCTGGGAGCGTCGACGCGTCCTTGCGCCAGCAGGCAACTAACGAAGATGCCCCGTCGTCGACTGCTCCAGTCCAGGTCCAGGCCTGCGCGCTTGGCCCACGCGGCAACGGTGCCGGAACACTCTCGTGGCTCTCCCGTCAAGGCGTGGCCCAAAAATTTCTCCATCAGCGGTAGGAGAGAACAAGGGTTGCACAGGAGTGAGCATGGTCGTCTGGCGACTCGGGCGAGGTACTTACCAAATCTGTGTTTGGTACGGCCATCTGCAGCGGCTCACCGATGTTTTGGCAAGACAGGCGAAGTAGCTAGGGCTAGCTGCCGTATCACCCACTTATCGAGAAGCTGCCGCTGCATTCGATCCAGGTCGAGAGAAGCGCCCGACGGCGGCCTGTGTTTGGATTCGCGATGGGGCGAGGGGGGGCTGCGCAGAGTCGCGAGCAAGGAGGTCGGCGAGCATGCTGCACGTACTAGGGGGGCCTAAAAGTCGGCCCCCCGCACTTGATTCTCAAGCACGGGGGGTCAATTGACCAGGAAAGGGTGCGCTGACCGGGAAAATCGGGGTACATAGAAAAAGCCAATTTCTCATAGTAAAAATAGAGCGATTGAAGTATCGTTTTTCCCCCCGTAAGCGCATACACCCCGTCAACCTAATTATCTACAAGAATATTATCAAATGAGGGCATCCGCACTCGGGGCTGCCTCGTTAGCATCTTCAACTTTGATAACCTCGTTCTCATCGCCTTCTGCCTCTATATCATGGATTTGAGTAATCTCAATGCCGTCAACCTCGAGAGAAAGCGCCTTACGGCTGCTAACGCGATCGTGATACTCTGTGGCGAGCAATAGCACCGCATCGTCAATAATATCGACGTCATATTCCTCGGGCCAGGTGAAACTATTCACGATCTTTCCTTTGTGCTTGAGCTCGCGAAAAAGGCGATAATGTAAGCAGAGCTGTTCCGGGTTATCTAAATACGCGCGGAAGTCCGCCTTCGTAAGGCCGCCTCGTCGCCGCATCTCCGATAACCTCCACTTCGTGACACTATTCCGAGCAACGCTTCTAAGATCGCGCATCCATCTTCTCACGAAGGGAACCTCTTCACGAGACCTCTTTTTTCGTATCCGGCGCGCCTCATCTTCTTGTGAAGCGCGCCGGTTATATTCATCGCGAGCCACCCGCACCCGAGCATCGTGGACACTTAGGGGGCCGAAGCGGGCAACAACTTGGGTGCCTTCTTTTAACGTAGATCGCCGCAGCTGCTTCTCTTTGATGATAGCCATCTCAGACGTGGCCATAATGCCATTCAGAGCGAGAATGCGCCCAGCGCGATTGGCCTTCGAAAGAACATGCCTGACTGACGGGGTCAACGGCACATCAGACTCGAGGCATCCCTCGATCCGTATCTTCACGTACTGCTGAAGCTGCGCAAGGAGCATCAAGCTGTGCTTTGGTGTTGTGACGCTATTCCAATCGAATAGTGGCTTCGTTAGGGGCGTGCGCGGCGCAGGGGCACAACGCGTGCCCCTTGGTGTGACCGCCGCTTCGAGTGCCCTTATGATATTCTCGTCATATTTCCCGGCGCCTACAGCGCCGGGAAGATCTTGCTTATCCACATCCTGAGTCAATGAAGATAACGCATCTTGAAGCTGATCAAGAACTATCGCCGGATTGTACGGGAAAAGGCCGCATTTTTCCCAGGATGAGAGTATCGTGTGTTTCTTAAAGGATCGTGTGCGAATCTCTTGAAGATGATACAGGAAGTCGGTCTTATTAAAGTCGGCAGCGCCGTCGGCGATCTCGCGATACAACACTTGTTGATGCCAGTGTTTATACGAGCGGAAAACACCAACATCTAGGGGTTGGAGATAATGCGTGAGATGCGGCGGCAACGGGAAGAGCTCGATATTGTGATCGTGACAAAAGTGAACTATCTCCACTGTGAAGTGATTATCACAGCCGTCCATAAGGATTAGCCTCGTATCGGTCTTGACCCGGGGCCTCGTGTGAAGCTCGAAGTGTTTAATCCATTCGATCGCGATAATATCATTAGTATACCCCTTCGGACTAGTCGTGATAATTGTATCGCCGTCGAGGTCGTTGTCGACCCAGCGGACTGGGATTTGAACGCCTGGGAGAATTAGGAACGACGGAATCACCTCTCCAGAGGCAGATATAGCCTCAATTGCGGTCACAGAGACAGTATCGTGTGCGTCAGTTAATACGGGCTTGTCTATTTCGTTGAAAGTCCACAGGAATGTCCCCTTCTGGAGGTAGCCAACCATAAAGCCGGTCTCGTCGAAGTTCCAGATGTTGTCGCGTTTGATGCCGTGATCGGCGATAAAGTTAGACCAAGCCTTAAAGAAGGCATCAACGCTAGCCCGGTCTTGCATAGCTTTACGTTTAGCGTCTCTAGAGACTGCCCTCCGGCGGTGGAATATATCCCTATGCCGTCGCATGAAGCGTTGAGCCCAAGATCGCGATGCCCTCGTCTCTCTCTCCTTAGCACGCAGAATAGTGTTGGCGTGCTGTTGAAGCGATCGCCGCTGAATGTGGTGACCTTGAATAATCCGACGATGTGCCCAACATATCACCTCGGCCTCTTCTTCCGGCTGTAGTAGCGTGAAGTTGCCTCCATTCTTACTCACCGGGTGATGCCCCTTTATACGAGACCAGAGTCGTTTATACGGCACACACAGCGCAATAGCGGCAGCCTTAATCGTAGGGTAATAACCCTCTTGGAATAGCTCGGCCGCCGCAACGGTGCGCGTCTCGAGGTTTTCCGCAGTATTCTTCGAAAAGATTGTCTTCCCTGTATCCGAATTAATCCACCTATCAATGGCAGACTCCTCATCGCAATCAGAAGACATCGTGATAGTTTGAGCGCGATTGGAATTAAATTGGAGTTTTGGCGATATTGCGAAGTTGCGGCGACGCGACGCATCTCGTCGCCCTACCGACCGTTACGCGATAGCTTCACATTCTTAGTAGAATAGGTGGGGAGACTTGATGCTAGTACGAAGGGTTTGCAGCTAAAATAGTCTACCTACCATTACACACAATTTGGCGTGGAAAAGAAGTAGCTACGTTCCGTTTCCCGGTCAGCGCACCCTTTCCTGGTCAATTGACCCCCCGTGCTTGAGAATCAAGTGCGGGGGGCCGACTTTTAGGCCCCCCTAGTACTGTAACTTTGAAGTAACTTCAATGCTTTTGAGGGAGACTCGGGAGAGAGGGGCATCCACGCTGTCATTCCCTAGGTCCTTGCCATTCTGGGCAATTGTGCAAATGCTAGACGTAGACATTAGCCTGGAGACGTGCTTGATGAGGGGCCGCCCCCACTGCCCGCCTTACCTCACCTCACCCCACCCCTCCTCATGTACTGTACAAGCAGTTACTGACAGGGGTTCCGCCTCGAACGAGGGGGTTTGTTGCTTCTTAATGGGGCGGGGGGTTACAGTAGAGTATTTGGTGAGAGCTGGCTGCACTGTGCTAGGCATGCTCTGAGCGCCGGCATTTACGCCGCCGTACAGCACAGTATGCGCGCATCGGTAAGACGATTTGTTCGCCAATGTACAGAAACAAACATCGAGGGCATCCTTTTTGCTCGGTTTCTTGCGGACTGCCTCGCCATGGCAGAACGGGGCATGCATCATCCCCCAATGTGGGTAGGTACCTACTGTAGGTAGGCGCTGCCCAGCTACCTACAGTACTAATAGGCAGTATTCTACATTTTCTGGTGTGCCCCGTACGCGCATCCGTCTGCCTTGCGTACAGTTGCTCCCTGTCTTGCGACGGTTCGATGCCAGCATGCCACAGTACGTCCCGCAGCCATCTCCATCACGGCATCTTCGGATCTTGCCAATCACTCGGGCGCCCGACCGAATGCGCGTCGTGTCGGCCATCGATAGCGGACATGTCAACGGCCACGAACCCCTCATCACTACTCTCTGCTGACCCGACGAGGCCTGAGACCTTCCGTCGCGGGACTGAACTCCCCCCCTCACCCCTCTCCTCTCCCACCATCGTAGCCGGCGCAAGCTGCGCAATGCCTTCCATCCGCAACATGATTCTCGTGCGCTCCTACTTGGCTATCGGGCACGCTAAGAGGGCATCCCAGGACATCCTGCAAAGACGACGCGATCTGGCTGCTCGGCCAAGGTGGTGAAAGGAGGAAGCCATGCACCTGTGGAACGTACTCTCGGCTCGGTGTGGTGACCGTTGCAACGTGTAGGTACAGTACAGGCTCACTAGCACGGCCACACCCACCCGGGCCAACAGAGCTTCCCGCACTCCGTCAGCCACATAGCCCCTCCTTCTTCCCCCTCCTTTTCTTCGCCTCCTCCCACTTTTTTGCGTGTCCTCCCTTCGCGCTGGACGACCCCCACCCCCCGGCCTAATAATCCGACCCCCCCGGGACCCAGCTTCTGGCGGTTCCCCCAGACTCAGTCAGATCCTTCCCCTCTTCCCTCTCGACGCCCGGGTTGCTTTCCCTCCCCATCTCCTCCGTCCTCCCCCTCCCCATCTCACCCTTCTCAAAAAAAAGTCGTTTGCATCTTCATCAAGGCTTCTTGTTGTGAACCCATCTCGCACCGCAAACCTTTCATCAGATTGGTTTTTTCCCGAGGCTTGCTGCAGCCTTTCGACCCAGAATCCTACAGTACAAATTCTTTCCATGACCAGGATACAGCCGCTCCCAATGACAAACTTCACGACCAATCTCACCGCCCTCACACTTTAAACCCCACGGGAGCGCGCGCGCGAGCGAGGAAACGCAAGTCGAGTGCGAAGACCACAGCAGACGATCGTCGATCCGTCGTCCTGCCCTAGGGCTTTTCCTTTGGCCCCCGTCCCCGACCCCATCGTCGTCAACACTGCGTTTGTCGTCGAGGACACTGCATAGTCTATCTATCCAGACAACGCAACAAGGCCAACAAGATGCCCGGCGCCAGCGTCGCAGTTTTACCGCCGCCGGCAGCCTCGACTTCGTCCTCGCGGAAGGCCTCTATTGCACCAGAACGCAAGTACAAATGCCAGTTCTGCAACAGAGCCTTCAGCAGAAGTGAACATCGAAGCCGACATGAGAGATCACGTACGTTGACTGTTCTATCCGTGTCCCCTAACATCCCGATTCTCGTCAAGACCACCCCCACACTTGTCTTCATCGCCGTCGTCCACCTTACCGTCCTCGTTTTTTTTATTTACCCCACATGGCGTATTCTGCTCAAGTGGCGTAGCTAACAACATTGTAGACACCAAGGAGAGGCCCTTCAAATGCATGAAATGCAGAAGCACCTTTGTTCGCCGCGATCTTCTTCTGAGGCACGACCGAACGGTTCACGCCAAGGACGGCGGCGTTCCCCTACATAGCGATGGCAAGCGACGTGCTGGCGGCCCGAAGACCAGAGCGATTGGAGGGCCTTCAAAAGCCTCTATAGCACTGGATACGTCGACCTTGGAGCAAATGGAAGCCAGTAACGATGGTAACTTTGACGTCGAGGTCGAAACCGCTGCGATACTCGTGGCTCATCTTCACCACAAGGCTACCTCGGCCATTCGAGGAGACGACGGCGCATACGAGGACAGCTCGTCAATGGCATACTCCCCCCGCGGGAGTTCCGTCATGGAACCAACAGTCACGTATCCGTCTGGTGCCATCGCATTGCCACAGATGCAGTGGGAAAGCTTCATGTCACAGAACGCGGCAGAACCCAAAGCTCACTCCATCACATCGAGCGCATCCGGCTCATTCGAGTCGCAGCCGTCTTTTGTCGGCGGTAACGCGATGCCACCGCACGCCAACTCGATGTCGTCGGGCGTGGGTCATGGAATCAACGGTCTCGTACCGGCCTTGCAAAACATGGTCAAATCATTGTCCGACTCTGCTCCCAACTCTCCCGCCCCTTTGAGCCCCTCAACAATAGACTCGCCCCACGCAGGATTCAGGGCCCCTCAGGTCACAAGCGACGAGGAGCGCAATGCCATCCTTGACACGATCCGAAGTTACGATCGCGAGCACGCCATTCCCGAAGGATTTCGCGTCCCGGGCCTCGGCTCTCTCAATCGATACCTGTCGACGTACTTTGGCATGTTTCACCATCACTTGCCTTTCCTACATCCGGCATCCTTTGTACCGTCACAAGTCTCGCCTCCGTTACTGCTTGCCGTCCTGAGCATTGGCGCTTTGTACGCCTTTGATCAAGATCAGGCTTACATGCTGCACATAGGATCCAAGGTTCTCGTCAACCAGTTCTTGCAAAACAAGGAGAATTTCAGCTCACGCAAATGCCCTTTATGGACTATGCAGAGCTCTCTCCTTAACATGATTTTTGCGAGCTGGAGTGGAGACCCCAAGGGCTTGGAATGGGCATGCTCCATCAAGAGCCTCCTCGCAAACATGGTGGCAGGTAATAGATACGAGCTCAAACTTCGCCAAGAGGCTCGCAACAGTGCGAAGCCAACTCGATCCGAATGGGTCGAAGACGAGGGATGTCGTCGCACCTATTATGCCGTCTACATATTCTTCGGTCTCCTCACTCTCACCTATAATCACACACCGGCCATCAGCTTCAACGAATTCGAGGATCTTCAGCTACCTTCAACGGAGGCGCTATGGAATCTGCAGGTTGTGGACGAGGCGGGCTGGGTGGAGCAGCTGAAAAGCTCTCCCTCGGTGACCTTCATGGAGGCCCATGACAATTTGTTCCAGGGCGAGTCGCTCAGGTACAGCGCCTTTGCTACACGAGTCATGATCAATGCATTGTTTCTTGAGGTATGGTATCACAAGAGGAGTCCCGAGGCCCTTCAGGATGTAGTCACCGAGTACAAACTTCGCCTTGCGCTGGAGACTTGGGAAAAGTCCCTGGAGTCGTATGAGCCTGAGTCGATTGCGGTTCCTCTCAGCGCTCCTCACCAGGGGCATCACCCCCTCATATTCAACGCCAGAGCCATGTATCGCAATGCGCGCGCACGACTTGAAGTGGACCTTAAGAGTGTCCAGGAAGCGCTGCGCTATCACGATCCCTATGAGGTGGCGGCTGCCATGTCTCGGGCTCGGGATCGCGTCAAGAGATCGAGCGAGACGATCAAGGTCATTCAAGAGTGTTACAATTGCATCGAGACGGCAGTTGCTCAGGGTATTCGCTGGGTCGCCCGAACCTCGCCAACCAACTGGAGCATCGAACATCCTCTCTGCGGCATGGACCTCATGATTATCCTGTCCCTGTGGCTGTACCGTCTGGAACACGACGAGGAATCCGCAACTCAGGAAGAGGTTGACATGTACAACCGAGTTCGACAGCTCTTTAAGAAGGATGTGAATGACGGTTACGGATCGCAGCTCAGCTCCGTTGTGGCCCGCCTCTGGGGTTCGACTCTCGATGAAGTCGTTGTATGGGGGTAAGTGAAGACGCATCGGCGCTTTCGAGATCTGGATTGCTAATCTCTGTGACAGGATTACCCGACTGATGGGAGAATCCTTCAAACTGCACTCTCAAGCCCTCGTCGGTTACGTCGACGACCCCGAAGCTTCCTCAAACGTGTCCACCCCCTCGATGACTTCGCAGGGGGCGGATGAGGATAGCGTGTATTAATTATCCGCGATGATTGAAACGAATTTGTCTCGTACATGCGACTGGATGGCGTGGGACTTTATCCCATAATCTTGACCTCTTTACCTTTTCAGATGGCATGCTAGCCCTGTTTCCGATCGGAGGGCTTGCTTTCAGGCGCAGAACTTGGGAATGGAGTTTGTCTTTCTGCGTATCCCCGTGGATGTTCTTACTGGTTCTTACGCGTTGATTTCACCCGCAGACTATCTCCCATCGGCCCGGTATCGCGCGGGGTCGTTGACTTCGCGCTGTTTGATTTTTGGACCTTGTTCATTTTCTTTTGCTGTCGAGTGGTTGGACTGTGGACGTCTCTTGAGTTTGTGGGGATGAACGGCCTGGATTCAGATACGAACACCGGGAATCCGAAGCAACGCCAGGTGGAGGCGGCAGGCTGGGTTGCCTGTGCATGCAACAGAGCAACCGTTTGCACTTTGGGCCGCAGCCGAAGCGGGTTAATTGGCTGGCCCATGCCGCGATGCCGCCGGATTCCGCCCTCTGACTGCGCTGCCGCGCTGTCGTTTACCCGGTTTTAATTGTTGAGTCTCTCGACTTATTTCTACTTTCCCATGTGGTCTCTGCTGCAGTCGGCTCTACAATTTGCGCAAATTCTTCTGCCGTGTTGCTATTTGCTTTTCCTGGTCATTTCTCAGATACCTTGTTCGATATACAAATTGCCGCCTCTGGGTCAAAGGTTTAGGATGGGCGTGGGAAGACGCAAGCAGAGGACAATGCACTTGATCAGCGGCCCGGAAGGCTCTGAGTGGGCACTTGTACAAACATGAGCAAGAGCCGTTGGGTCACATGTGCATAGATGACTCTGCTACTATCAATAATCGCTACTCTTTTGCTCCACGTCGCGAGTGAAATGGCGTGCCTACTTTGTACGTACCTCAGGCAGCGTATGGTAACCTTTGGCGGTACTTGCCTCGCCTGTACGAAGTGTGCATGACGCAAATCGGGATCCGAATACGAAGTACCCTAGGGACTAGTAGGTACAGTACGCAGGAGCATGTGGTAGCACAGACTTTGGCAGTCGAGATGCTCCTCGTACCTGCATGCCCCGATCAAAAGACCAAAGTTGATAGGTGAGTCTGTCGGTGTGAGGCAGGAGGCGGTAATCTCCTATTCAAGCCCCAACGCGAAGCGAAGGTACCGCCAAAGATGGTGTCACGCGCCGTCCAAGGCGACGAGAGAGTTGCGTAAGGCATCCCGATTTCCCAAATGCTTGCGAAGGACGGGCGCAACCGACCTTTGGTAGACAACAAGGCCTCCTGAGCGCCGCTGGATCGACATTTGACGAGGTAAGCCAGAGCAGACGAGGCAGCCATTCTACCCCCTCGTTATCGCGTGTCCAGTCGCCGCACAAAAGAACGAGACAGGCCTTGAGCCATGCGGCATCCGCTGGCAGGCGCGTACGGCATCTTGCTCATCGTCGGATCGTGTCCTGCCCCGGCCTGTGACATTGGCCGCGGCTCTGCCTGCATAACTGATGCTCCGCCGAGACACCTGTTGGCCGGGCTCGTGCCGCTTCAGATTTCGGATCGGTCCCACTTCTGGCAAAACGCTTGGTCGCTTCTTTCCTTTGTTCTCTGCTTGACATTCGCTTCCCATGTGTCGGCTGGCGGGCTCTACACTCTCTTGCTCTGAACCCAGCGTCGCTAACGAACGGCCGCTTCAAAGCAGGCATCAAGCAGCCTCCAAGCCACGTCCCTGCGTCCTTGAGCGAGAGGGACGGATCTCGACTTTTCGACCATGCTCGTACCTGTAATCTTGCTGGCTATTGCGCCAGCGCTGGTGTCGGCAGCATGCAAGTGTGGCTTCTCCACGGGCGAGGCAGCCGATGACGGAACACATTTGCTCTTTACCAACATGCTGGAAAGCGACTTTACCAACATGGAATCGGTTTCCGAGACAAACGATGGGGTTCCACAGCAGTTCAATGTCTCCGCCCAGGTGGCTCGAGGTAGGTACGGCAAATCCTTCAGCCCGAGCAACATCGTCGCACGCCCAAAAGCCATTGCCGAACCGCAAGATTCAGGATCCAGCGCCGTCGGCGGGCTGGGGCTTCGCGTCGAGAGCACCGTCAGAGATGGTACCATCTCGGTGGCCGAAGTCGACTCGGCGAACATGGACATGCATTGGGGATCCTACCGAGCGGGTTTGAAGCTGACGCCTGTCCGTGGGACATGTGCTGCCTTCTTCTGGGTAAGTAGAATCGCTCGCTCGTGTCAAAGTAGGGGTCCTGATGTTGGTTGCTTGCAGTACTTCAACGACACGCAGGAGATCGACATGGAATTTCTGTCTCAAGACTACGACGCCGAAAAGAAGAAATTTCCCGTCAACCTCGTGATTCAATCCCAGCAGTCGATGGAAGCTGGGTTTGATGCCAGTAAGACGGGCAACTACAAGCGTGTCAATCTTCCTTTTGACCCCACAGCTGGCTTTCACGAGTATCGCTTTGACTACCTGCCCGGTCGGGTCGCCTTTTACGCAGACAGCAGCAAGCTGGCCGATATGGAAGGTGCCGAGATGCCAACAAGCGCCGGTCACCTTATCCTCCAGCATTGGAGCAACGGCGATCCCAAATGGTCAGGCGGACCGCCAAAACAGGATACCGTCTTCCTGGTCAGCTATGTCAAGGCCTACTTTAATTCTTCAGGCAGCCAAGGCTTCCGGGGGGATCAATGTGCCGACCCCATCTGCATCATACCAGACGTCACCGCAAGCAACGCGAGCACCGGAGGTCGATTTCTCGGCGATGCTGGGACCAAGAAGAAGGATGAGAATGGTGGAAGCCAGATGCAATCGACGAACTGGGCATTCATGTGGACAAGCACGCTCCTGGCAGCCTTGATCGTGATGACGTCGAAGTGAAACCAGGCCTATGGTCGAGCTGCACGCCGCGCCGGGCGACATGGGGAATTAAGGATGCCAGAACCATGGTCGCGGAGCGACAGATGGCCTCGTGAATGATAATTATTGAGAGTGTAAGCAATGAATGGGCGTGCGACTTGAGCTCACTTGGTGCCATCGTCAACATCCTTTCCTCCTCACACCACCTAATCACTCTCATGGCTGTCCTTGACTTTATTCGTGGTGCCGGGCCGCGTATGCGCGCAAACGAAAAGGAGACCAGGATGTCACGTTTTGGTGATGGCAGTCAAAGCGAGATAGGTCTTGTGCTCGGCCTCTGCTCGGCCGGATGCTCCGTCAAGTGACGGGGCAGGCGATTGCTAGTCATATGACAAGACGACGAGGTAGGGTAAGGGTGAGGGTCCAATGTCAGAGACCGGAAACGGGCTGCGCAGGAGATTGTCAAGCCCGATAAATGTGCCAGGTGCATAAGGAGAGAACTCCTGGGTGCGCCCAGTCATCCCGGTCCCAGCCTTGATCCCCTGCTGCGAGGCATCAAATGGATAGGCAGCGTGGGCATGGGGAAGTGACTGGCAGGGTATGTGAGCCACTGAGGAGCATCCGGATGGCCGCGTGAATGGACGCAGCCGGACGGATCGGCGGCCATGCGCCGACCCCGCAGATCCACTTGCCCAGGTTGCCATGCGATGCGGATGCGGGGGCGGGGCCAGCGGGGGCGGAACGGAACGGCCGTGGAGAAAACCATCCAACGGTGCCAAAATCTTTTTTCCCTCGTGCACCCCCCGTCTTTAAACCCCCAGCTATCGAGTTCTTCTGGGACCGGCTGGTCAAAGTTTGAGACCATCACCACCGTCTGCAAGCCTACATACAGATAACCAGGATTGTGTATGCCTGCCAAATGGAGTAAGTGCAGCGACCCGGTGCGTCTTGTCAGGGGCCCTTTTTTGGCGTGTACGCGCGTTTCCGTGCATTCGGAATACCAAAAAAGTATAAAGGGGCATCGCGTCAGATGCACGAAGGAGAATGCTCGCCGGTGCAGTAGTTACACATAGAATTGCATTTACGGCAACCCTTCTTCATTCCGAGTCAGGAATTTGTCTCGGCGCCGGAAAAAAAGGACAGGCGGCACCATCTTTTGCAAGCTCAACATTACGTCTGGCAAGCACATCAAAAGGGAAAATGAACGCCATGCGTAAATTCTTGCGCAAGTACCTGCGCAAACCGTCTCGGCTCCGGTCTGGACCGGGGGCCCCGGCAGCGGAGGCGACAACAGACGCGACGGACACGGCGACGCTCAACCTCGTGCTACGCAACGACACGGGCGCGGCGCAGCTGTACGCCCACATCACCGGCACCGATGACAAGGGCCTGGTGCTGCTGGCGGCCGACGGGACGACGCAGCTGCGCCCCCCGTCGCCGAGCAGCACGTTGCAGCCCGTCGGGGCCGACTACGCCATTGCCGTGGGGGGGCGCGGCGCGACGCGGACCGTCAAGGTGCCGCGCCTGTCGGGCGCGCGCATCTGGTTCTGCCGAGACCGGGCGCTGACTTTCTTCGTGAACCCGGGCCCGTCGCTCGTGGAGCCATCGGCGACGAACCCGTCGGACCCAAACTACGGCCTCGACTGGGCGTTTTGCGAGTTCACGTGGAACCAGCAGCAACTCTACGCAAACGTCTCGTATGTCGACTTTGTCGGCCTGCCCATCTCACTGAGCCTCGTGACGGGTTCCGGTGCCGTCAAGAGCGTGCCCGGCATGCCGGCCGGCCGCGGCTGGGACAAGCTCGTGGTCCGCGGCGCCGACGGCAAGCCGCTGAGGGCGCTGAGCCCCGTCGCCGGGGGCGTCCTGGTGCCGGGCCTGTTTGACGGCTACTACCAGCCGTATGTGGACGCCGTGTGGGCCAAGTACGCCAAGGAGGACCTGACCGTCGACACGCAGTTCAAATGGGGCAAGGTGACGGGTCGCGTCGGCGCCGATGGGCAGACGCTGACCTTTAGCAGCGGCGGGGGCTCGTTCGGCAAGCCGTCGGCGGCCGACATCTTCTCGTGCAGCACGGGTCCCTTTGCCGGCGGTTCGGGCGTGTCCGACGAGCAGCTCAACGTCGGGGCACGTCTTGCCGCCGCCCTCAACCGGTCCACGCTCGCGGCCAACCCGCAGCAGCCCGAGGGCGAACGCGTCGATGCCTATTATCGCGAGGCAATCACGAACCACTACGCGCGCATCTGTCACGAGACGAGCGTCCAGGGCCGTGGTTACGCGTTCCCCTACGACGACGTTGGGCCTTCGACCGGCAAGGACCAGTCGGGCTTTGTCAACGATCCCAATCCGCAAGAGCTGACCATTGGCGTGGGCAAGCCCCTTGAAGGCTCATGATAACGACGGCGAAAGTTGAAGCTTGGTCGACGCAGCGACACGCCGTGGCTCGAGATGGTTACGGACTGGTCAAGCCCGATGTCCTTTCACATGGATTCTCGGAGCGAGTGAGCATGTCGCATTTGTACATATTGGTTCGTAGTCTGTTTGGACCCGATTGTGTTTAAACTCAAGTATTTTTTGTATATACCTTGGCAGATAGATACCTTCAGCGTGTAGCTTGTCCATCGCTATAGACCAAATGGATGCCATGACTGCTTCTGGTGACTGCGCTTGGCTTTATTCGCACATTTCACGACGAGCGTCTGAAGCGTGAGCATCCATCAGCTGACGATGAATGAGCCTGGCATTCGCGACTTCAGGCCACGGGAAACGTCTCATCGAGGTCCCTGCTCGACCGTAGTTGATCAGCCCGAGGTCGTGCCTTGTACGGAATTTCGAGCCGACCCACTGCCGAGGATCCGCTGATGGCTGTGAGCTCTTCGCCTCGAGAGGTAAGAGGGAGGTGTGAAGGCAGCTGCGAAACCATGCAATTATCCGCGTTTTTCTGGAAAACCAGGCTAATTTTGGGGCATATGCTCGGACTCGTGAGTCGGCTTGGATCCTATGATGATCGCTGCTGGGCCAGATGGCTCGAGTTAGATAATGGAGAGAAAGCCACGGAAAAGACGATCCACGCCATACCTGTGTCCCGTCAGAGCTTCCCTCCATTGGGTCGCATCACCTTGCTTCACCTCAGTAAGGCGACCTAGGACAAGATTCGTGTCGCAGTTCAGGTGGCTGCCCAAACTACCAGCCATCGAAGTTGCCGAATCCGCCCGCTTTGAACTTCTTCTTCACGGGCTCCTCCCACGTATCAACGTCCTCACCAGCGTCGGCAGACAGGCCAGCCTGGGCGTCCACGGCAGCCTTGAGGTATTTGCCCACCGTCTGTTTCTCGGGTTCGCCGCTCATGCCTGGTCCACGGACTCTCTTACCTGTCCATGTCAGCTTGTCATCTTCAGTACCGCCCTCTCTGCGAATCTGCTCTTGGCGTTCCTGGAGAGATTCTTGCGCGCGGCGCTGCGCCTGAAACTCTTCAAAGGGGTCTATGAGCACGACGAGATCCTTGATGACTATCTTGTTGAGTGGGCGATCGGACCCATCTGTCGGGACTGCTTCCATCTTGGAGAGCACATCCAAGCCCGAACTGATACGGCCAAATATTGTATGTTTCCGATCAAGATGCGGCGCCGGCTTATAGATGAAGAAGAACTGGGATGAGTTGGTGTTTTTGCCCTTGTTGGCCATGGAGACTGGCGCGAGTTAGATTCCGAATCTCAAGGCACAGGTTTTGCTTGTCAAAGCGCCAGATACGACAACGAGGAAAACCCAGAGGCTGAAGGACGGTGGGGAGGTAAACTCACGGATACCACGGGTGTTGTGTGTTAGAGGTCCCTCAAATTCGTCATTGAAATTTTGGCCCCAGATGCTTGAGCCGCCTTTGCCCGTCCCTGATGGATCTCCACCTTGAATCATGAAGCCGGGAATGTTGCGGTGGAAAGCCACGCCCTTGTAGTAGCCCTTTTGCGCCAATCTGATGAAATTCCAAACCGCCTTGGGTGCCGTCTCCGTCTGCAGCTCGATCATGAGATCTCCCAGGTTGGTTTCCATCTTGGCGTAGCCTTTTGCCTTGACCCGCTTCGGTTTCAGCATGAACTCCTCGTCTGTGAGCAGCGCGCGTTCGGCGCTTGTCTCGGGTGTGAGACCCGTGCTTGTGAAACTGGCAGCGGCCTTGCCTGTGGTGTAGGCGGCCGAGTTTGGCGCAATCTTCTTCTGCTGAATGAGGGAAGGCGGCAGCATCGCAGACGCGCCGACGGGTTGCCTGACCATTGCGCTGGTGCTGCGGTTGACGTCAGCGCCTGCCTCACGAGCCTTGCGAGCCCTTTCCACGGCAGCTTTCGCCTTGAGAACCTTATCGCCCATACTCCCGAGAGCCGAGGCATTGATGTCTCCAGCCTGGCGCGCCTCTTGCTGCTCTTTTGTCAGTTGCGCTTGCTGGCCGTCCTTTAGATATTTGAACTGATCGAGGTTGCGACTTGCTGCGTTTTGCGGGTCCTGGAGCGTGATGATGTCTGCGCGGGTAAAGGGCTGGTCATCGACGAGGTCCTGCCATAGCTTTGCTTTGACGTTCATGCGATCGACCGTCTCCCAAGCGAAGACGTTGGCATATGTGCCATGGCGGATGGCGACAATGTGTGTGTTGTCGGTGAATACTTTATAAGTGACGGGGTCAATCAGGTCGCCCTTGCCATCGCTAAAGCCTGCGTCGAGGGAGTTTGATTCCGAGTTGCGGGCGAACTGAAGTCGAATGAGGTCTTTCTTGAGCAGCGGCTTGCCATCGACGGGGTTCTGGTTCGGGTTCTTGTCGAGCCAGGCGCCTATGACCTCGACGTCGAAGATGGTGCCGTCGGGAGTGGAAACTGGGTTCTTGAAAGGCTGGAGACTGGCGGCGCAAAAATTGAAAGGCAGGCGACGGAAGGATGCGCCATTATTGCCGGCACGCGTCGATGCGTTTGCGCCAACGCTGGCAGAGTATGCGTCGGCCGAGGACCATTCGGAATGGGTAATCTGGGAGCAATCAAGTCAGTTGAGAATTGCAATATCTTCAATAAGACCTGCTCACATAGAGCTTGTCCGTGCCTTTTCCCATTATGGCGGACAAGGGGGAAGACGGGGCGGAAGAGAAAGGCGAGCTTTTGCGATGGAGGTTGTTCGAGGTCACCAGCGACGACGCTTGCCAGAGAAGGTCGAGTTGCGGTAACTCGCGTCCGCGTATCGGCACGTCAGTTGGCTGGGGCGGGCCCTTTTTTTTTAAAAGGTACGAAGGAACTTGGTAGACGCCGTACCTACCTAATTATCTTATCGCTCAATTGTCGACGGGAAGGTGCTGCTGGGCGCTCTTGGTGCTGCATGCCCTGTGCTGCATGTTTTACTGGAGAACAGACGGGAGCCACGGTTGCTAAGGCATTCAAGTCCCTTCGAGTATCGGGCTGCTCCGACATATAGCAATCGTTGCCTGGCCGGGAGCCGGGCATGGTGTACAGGCACTTCGATGTACCTCGACCGCCCCGCGAGGCACTCCTTGCTCTGGAGCCCACTGTGTGGGACATGCAGCCTGTAACAGGCACCATTGACGTGAAGACGGGGACCTTGAATTGAAACCATGTACGGAGGTTGGGCACTAAAGTATTCAGACCAGCTTAGGTCACTCGGATTACATAACACCGTGCAAATCAGTTTTCCCCGGTTTTCGCACCGTTTCTTCACTCTACAGCTTGAAAAGCTCTTTCCCTAGTAATTTGTATGGAGGGACGGCTTCACATGCACAACGGCGCAATAGAGAGCTTTGGCATCAAAAGGGGTTTAAAACGGTCAATTGGCCACCTAATTCGCCGGACCTATCACCAATTGAGCTTGCATGGTTCATGCTCAAATGCATCACATCAAAGAAGAAGATTACGTCAAGGGCAACGCTTATTAATACGTGGAAGAAAGCTTGGGCATTGTTCCCGCAAGAGAAGCTACAACGGCTTGTGGAAAGAATACCCGGCAACATCCAATGGGTGCTCTATTTATATGGAAATAATCTATATGAAGAAGGCAGCGATCCGCCTGATCTAACCAACCAGCAAAGGGAAGAGCTATATGATGAGATTGAGTTTCTTTTGAGCCAATCGAATCCGATTCTGCCTGGCCTGGAAGCTCTTATAGAAGCTGTGGAAGAAGGCGTTGAGGAAGGTTGGCAATAGGGATAACGTCATAAACCCCAAGTGACCAACTGACGGCAAGACGTTAAAGAGGACGAATTGCCTAATTAGGCAGGGCATGTGGATACAATACTGTATTGTGCTGCACGGTGTTATGTAATCCGAGTGACCTAAGCTGGTCTGAATACTTTAGTGCCCAACCTCCGTACCATGTCCCCAAGCTGCCACATCATCGCTGCGAGCCACCAGAGACGGGCGTCATTCGCTGCAACCGCGCCGCCGACTCCTACCTACCTCATCGTCTCTCCTTTGAAAGCCTCAAACGCAAGTCGATATATTGGCACGCTGATAGACTTGTCTTGTCCCTGTCAGCCGCGGCGAGCCTTCGGCCTGAATCGTGCTCGCTATCGCCCCGACTCCGAATGCTTTCCCGGATAGCATCGAGCCGGACATCAATCGCAAAGCGCAATTCTGCATCTCGAGACCATCCGCTACCTTATTGATTGCCAGGCTTCCATCACAGCACTCATCGGGCATCCACACCGGGGCGTCTGAGCTCCGCGAGCTCTCGCTTTCCACCTGGCCTTCGCTTGCATTGCGCGACTGCCCAGCATGAAGCTCTCCTTGGGTCTCTCGGCGCTGGCCCTGTCCTTTTGGACTGCCAATGCGCTCGAGGTTGCCATGGTATGCGCCTGCGCTTCATCCGCTTCTCCTACCTGTGTCATTTTGCTGAAGCCCATTGTCTTGGTCGCTGCAGGATCAATCAGAACCAAATCGCCAGTCCTGCTCCGGTTCGTACCCTTTCCATGACTTGTCCTTCGACCGAAGTTCTAACGCTCCATCCAGGAATGTATAGTCGAACTACGTGGGGAGGGCCAGTCGACCCGTACATACTCGTCAAGTTCCTGAACTCGACTACGCCAAAGACTGGCGATCCGATAGCGAGCCTCATCATCTTCGAGTGGAAGGACAAGAACCTCGTCGGGGTCCCGGACCCCGAGTTCCTGGGCACGGTACACAACGCCGAAAGACTCACAACGTCGCGATGCACTTGGGCTGACATGATATTCTCCTAGCAACTCGAAATATGCCACGATAGGTCCGTACAAGAAGGTCGATGTAATGCCACAAATGTCGGCGAATTCATCCTCTCCCCCAACGCTACCGATAAGTCCAACGCCCAGATCGTCACCAAGGCCGTTCACCTCAATGATCCTGCTCCGATACGATATGCAATCAAAAAGACTGGCTACTATTGCGTCGTCACCGACGTCTTCACGGCCGAGACTTATTCCCTCGTCACCGAATTTCGCAACGCCTACGGGGAGCTGCCGGCTACCCAGATCCCTAAGCTGCCCTTTTATGGCGGGATGTCGATTCTCTATGCCCTTGTATGCGTCTTTTGGGGATTTCTCTACTACCAACACCGTCATGATATATGTGAGTATCGCGTGCTTCTCTCATACACCTATCATGGGCCTGCTAACAGGTGACAGTGACCGTTCAAAATTACATTACCGCTATTCTGGTGTTCTTGGTCATTGAGATGATCATGACCTGGGCATTCTATGGTTCGTTCACAGCCTCTTGACTGGCCTGGATTCGCAGCTTATCCAGTCTCAGACTTCCAAAATCGTATCGGCTCCAACGTGGCCTCCAAGGTTTTACTCATCGTCGTCGGTATACTGAATGCCGCCCGTAACTCATTCTCCTTTTTCCTGCTCCTCATTGTTTGTATGGGATACGGTGTCGTTAAGCCCAGCCTCGGTCGCACCATGATTCATGTACGCTGGCTGGCCGCCGCGCATTTTGTGTTTGGTCTGGTCTATGCCATTACGAGCCTGTTGATATCACCAGAGAGTGCAGGTACGTTGAAGTTTCCCTCCCTGGCGCGATCGCTCGGTATTGACCATAAGTATAGGCCCTTTTGTTCTCCTCATCGTGCTCCCACTAGCTGGAACCCTGACGGCCTTCTATGTATGGACGCTCAACTCCCTCAACTTCACCCTCAAGGATCTGCGAGAGCGCAGGCAAAACGCGAAAGAGGCCATGTACAGGAAGCTATGGTGGGCCATTCTCATCAGCGTGTTGGTGATTTTTGGCTTCTTCTTCTTCAACAGCTTCAGCTTTGCGTCTGTGGGCGATCCGGACTTTGCACCCTTCCACTGGAAGACAAGGTGGTTCATACTCGACGGTTGGCTTAATATTGTCTATTTTGCCGATGTGGTGTGGATTGCCTACATCTGGCGCCCGACTGTCAATAACCGACGATTCGCCATGAGCGACGAGATTGCGCAGGACGACGATGGCAACTTTGCTCTGGGAGACATTGGCGTGCCCGGCGACTCGGATGACGATGAAGAGGCTCAGGCTGGCAAGACTCCTGCCCATCACCCCCCCGTCACCGGAATCACCAGCGCAGGGCCAGCGACCAGAAACCAAAATCGCGCCCAGGCCCGGGATATACCGCGTGAGTCTATAGAAGGGGAGACGATTTTTGCAGTGGGCGAGGACGGCGACAAGTTTTCCGACGAGGAGAGCGACGAGGAAGATATTAAACTCGTTCACTCCAAGTGAGAGGCCGGGTCATGGTGATTTTCAGTATAAGCTGAGACTCTTGCGCTGTTGGATGTGCCGATATGGCATGCGCCTTGCAATTTGCCTTGGCTGCGGAAAAGCCCAGAAAGCGCTAGACCGCTGCCAGGCTTGAGGGGACGCAGTCTAGTTCCAACAGGTGGACAATCTACCCAGAGTGTAACTTATTCTCTGAAAGAGACGAGGTTCAAGTGTAATTCTACATAGACGGAGTCTTGGCGTCGAACAGACATCTTTTCCACTGCAGGGCATTCTTAAGTTTCTGAAATCACACCGACAATCTGACTGCAAGGTGAGGCCAGTAGATTTTGCTCATATCCTCACGTCACCTCCAAACCCGACTGGTCGGCGTCGCCCGTCGTTTTCCGGGAGAATGGCCAAGGCCTTGTAGACTTTACCCATGCCGTTGGGTCCTCGATCGACGAGACGCCGCCATGCCTTGTCAATGTCGTCTGCCGCGCTCTTTTCCGCACCCTGGGTCAGCATCTTGGCTCGCTCTCTGATTCCCATGAGCTCCAGAAAGTCGGCCTGCGGGACGGGCCCGTGGACCTCGACGCCGTCGCTGGCCAGCGTCGCGCTCTCGGCAATGGCAGTGAAGTCAACGTCGGCGCTTAAGTCGACGAGGCCCGGCGACGAGAAGGGGTTGACGATGCGATGCTGGCGGATGCCGCGCAACGAGTTGACGGGAATCGTGTCGGAGGTCCCGTAGTCCAATATCAAGGCTGCGCCGCTAGGCTGCGGTTTTGGATGCTTTCGAGAGCCGCCTATGCGCGCCGCAAAGTCGGCGGCATACAGGGAAGCGTCTGGGCAGACCTCAATGACAGAGCCGGGAGTCTGCTTGAGTTTCCGATACCGGGATGAGGATTCGGGAAGGTACCGGGAATGCCGTGTCGTGCCAGACGAAAGGATAAGCTGGAACTCGGCTGGCGATTCAGACTCTAGTGACCTAAATGGTTGAGGGTCCGGCTCAGTCGCGACCGGCGACGTTGGAGATACCATCATCTCGCGCCACTCCATCGCAGGTGCGCCCGCGTCGGCATGGGCGGCGACCGAAGAGTCTGAAGGTTTTGCCGGCGACCGAGAAGCCGGTGCTGACTGAAAGGTATGGATCGGCAGGGCGTCAAAGAATTCGTGAGCCACGATGAATGGCATCTTGTCGGGCTCTGCAATAGTCGGCGTAAGTAGACTGGGGGGCACGATTCGAACTAGGTTGCAAGATTCGTACCAATCGGTATGGACTTGATGGTCTCTGTCCAAACAATGGGTTTGCCCAGACGCTTGCCTGTGCTGTGAAGACCGGCTTTGGACTCTGTGGCGGGCGATCCGATACCGCAGAGCAGGTTCTTTTGCGTCTCCCGAAGCTCGCGACTGGCCTCGACCATGAAGACGGAGTCAATGGCAGACGCCATGGCGGGGAACCTTTGTATCGTCTTGGGGCCGCTGGCATGAGCAGACGTTGCGACTAAAGCGCACATAGATGGGATCAAAGGTTCTGGCTTACCCGCAACATATCGTCCATGAGGGTGCCGCGACCAGGACCAACCTCGATGAGCTGAACACCCTGCTTGGGCCGAGCCTGGCTGATCCATTCGGCGACGAACCAGAGCCCTACGAGCTCGCCAAAGACCTGAGAGATCTCGGGCGACGTGATGAAGTCGCCCTTTGCGCCGAACTGATCGCGGCTTCTGTCGATCGCACCGCTGTAATAGCCGCCAATATCGCCCGTCAAACACATGCGCATGTAGCTGGCCAGCGGCACGGGGCCCGTCGTCTAAAATGGCGCCCGTGTAAGTTCATGTGCGGCGCCTCGAGTGTGTACGTATGGGTTTGGTGGTCTGGTGGTTCAAGGCTTTGCGCGCATACCGAGATTGCCTCAAACAGCTGCTTGGCCAGTGGCGTCGACCACTTGCGCTCTTGCTCCTCATCGCAGCACATTCGAGTCGTGGCAAAGCTCCGAGAGATGCATCGTGAGCTGGCGAGGAAACCGATCCGTTGTCTGCGCAAGTATTGTACCGCCTGCCGACCCGGCGACGTGCCCGTCAGTCTCATCGGCGCTTTCCTGCCGGATAACGAGTCGAGAGACGGACGAGTAGCTGCTGGATCGACGCCGATGCGAAGGAACAAGAAATTATCGAAGGAAGATTGAGGAGGGCAACGAGTAACCGGCGAGGTTGTAAATACTAGATGCAGGCGTGGGAAAATGTCAGGTCAATCAGCGGTCTGCCCTCGTTCCTGCCTCCAGTCGTTGCCCAGCTGGCTGCGATAAGATTGCGCCGCCGCCAAGCTAACGTTGAGCCACCTCCGCGTCATTGCCCATGCTCTTGTTTCGTCCCTCTAGTTCCTTAATCACACACGCACAGTCACTTCCTCTCTCTTTTTGATTCATGAGCCGCCAGCCCACGTCGACTTGCCATGCACCGAACCAATCCCTAGACGACGCTATCCAACCCATCTTCAAACCCGACTGGACCCAATTCGGGCGGCAGCGTCACCGCCGCGACACCAATGGCGAGCAAGGGCGCGTCGCGATGGACCAACACGGACGAGGACGCCGAGCTCGAGGACAAGCTGAGGAACGAGCGCGAGAAGAAGCGCCTCAAAAAGGCGGAAAAGGCACGGCAACGCGAGGCAGCCCTGGCTGCCTCGCAACGCGCCACCGAGATCGACGAGGACCGCGGTCGGCCGTCTAAGCGCCGCAGACTGACGCCCACGCGCGACGCTCAAGACCAATCTTCTGCATCTGTTCCGACGAGGCTTCCCAGAATCGAGGCCGGCGGCTGGACCAAATGTCGCAGCGTCGAGAGCTATGACAAGCTCAACGACATTGAGGAGGGCACCTACGGTTGGGTGGCTCGGGGATTGGACAAAACCACCGGCGAGGTCGTGGCGCTGAAGCGCCTCAAGTTCGAGCCCCAGGACAAAGGTGGCCTTCCCGTGACTGGTCTTCGAGAGATTCAGATACTCAAAGACTGCAAGCATCCAAACATTGTACGTCTCAAAGAAGTGGTTGTCGGCGATGACCTGTCCAAGCTCGACAAGTAAGTTCTAGCCTCCCCTACCGGCCTACCTTACGTTCTTGGTCAATGCATCTCTCCAACATCTGACAATACCGCCACAGCTCCGTCTTCCTTGTCCTCGAATTCGTCGAGCACGATCTCAAGGGGATCCTCGACGACATGCCCGAGCCCTTTCTCGCGTCCGAGATCAAGCGACTGCTGCTGCAGCTCACCATGGGCGTGGCCTACCTGCACGACAACTGGATCCTACACCGCGACCTCAAGACATCCAACCTCCTCCTCAACAACCGTGGCCAGCTCAAGATTGCCGACTTTGGCATGGCGCGGTACGTGGGCGAGCCCCCGCCCCCGAGACTTACGCAGCTCGTCGTCACCCTGTGGTACCGCGCGCCCGAGCTGCTCCTCGGCGCAAAGACGTACGGCGCCGCCGTCGACATGTGGAGTGTCGGCTGCATCTTTGGCGAGCTCATCACGCGCGAGCCGCTGCTCCAGGGCAGCAACGAGATTGACCAAACTTCAAAGATCTTCGCGCTCTGCGGCGTGCCCACCGAGGAGTCGTGGCCACGGTTTCGGAAGCTGCCCAACGCGAGCAGCCTCAAGCTGCCAAAGACTAGTCTCACCACGGGGTCCGTCATAAGAGCACGATTCCCCAGCCTGACGACGGCGGGCGCCAACTTGCTCAACAGCCTCCTCGCCTTGGATCCGGAGCGTCGGCCGTCGGCCAAGAAAATGCTTCAGCACGAGTACTTTAGTCAGGATCCCAAGCCGAAACCTGAAACCCTCTTCCCAACCTTCCCCAGCAAGGCTGGCCAGGAGAGGAGAAAGCGCCACGAACCTCATGCTCCCGTCAGAGGGCAGGCCAAGGCGCTGGGCGAGGTCGATCTTAGTGGGATCTTCCAGGGCCGAGACAGAGAAGAAAGGGGCGCAGGTTTCACATTGCGAATGGTGTAGACGGGGTCGTCTGCGTCGTGCTGAGGCTCATGGGGAACGCAAGGGGTCTGCACAAGGCGGCAAAGCTTGACACCGAGACACATAGCTAGAGCCAGCCGCGGCACAGCCAAAGCAAATTGGCAACTGATAGCATCAATGCGTTCATTGTCATTATAGGGGCCTGTGCAGCCCAATAATTCCATGCACAGCCCAAGAAAACAATACAGTCCCGATGCTAGTAAGGGTACTCGATGTACAAGTCGGTGATCCATTCTGCGACAGGATAGAACCAGCTCCCGTTGAAAACGCCGATGCAATAAGGTCCATATTTTTATTATTTCCACCGTCATCTCGCGCAAGGTGGCACCGAGATGAGACTTCGTCCGTAGTAACAAAAATGTACGAGAAGAGCTGGCGCGAGTATCTCGAGCGGGTGGGGTCTCATCAGTTCAGCCCAAGGCCGACGACAAACCAGGTGAAACTGAAAAAGGATATGAGACTCATGGTAACGGCCAGACCGAGAGCTTGGCGGTTCAGAAGCGACGCCGCATCGCTGCATCCGACGCATTTCCAGTCCTTGAATGGAACAGGGGTCTTGCCAGTGTACAGGCCGAACTTGAATCCACTCCAAGGGGCGAGATAGCCGGGTTCCGGCGCAGAGGTAATGGAGGTGTCGGAATCCTTGACGATCAAGGTGTACAGAGCATTGAGCAGGGGATTCTCGACGGAATCGGCCTGCTTCTTCGTGTCCCAGACGTAATTGACCGAGGTCTCAAACGTCATGTTGGTCGTCAATGTCCACGTCTTTGTCGCCGTAGAGCAACTGACGAGTACGTCGACAGCCGTCGGCGTGCCTTCCAAAGATGTGTAATTCCAGCTCCAGGTGATGTTATCTCGAATCTTGTACAGGGGGGTCGGTTCGGCAAGCGGCGCCGGCGTCAGGATATTGACGCCGCCCGGGGGCAGTCCATTATCAAACGGGGTGCGAGTGACTGGACCACTATCGCTCTTGTTTCTGCCGCCCGATGTATTGGATGCATCTGTGGGCTCGGCCGTGTTCAGGTCCGTGAGAGTGGTGGAAGCTGACTCGCCCGAGCCTCTGGTACTTGCGGCGGAAGCACTTGACGGTGCAGAAGACGGAGTGGCGCCTGCAGAGGCAGAGTTGGAGTTGGAGGAAGCTACTTCACGTCAGTAAGGCGTTTTTTGAAGCACCGGTGAAGCATGGAAAACGGGCGTACTTGAGCCAGCCGATGATGCATCGGCGCGAGGGGCCAACGCTCGAGCTTGATGGTGCCAATCCGGCCAAGCGAGCGACGCAGCGGGTGCAACGAGAGGCGCGAGGCAGACGGCCAGCGAAACGAGAGACTGGGCGACACGCATTTTGGTGACCGCTAGCGAACCGTTCCTCAGTTTACTTGGTGGTGGATGAGGGCGGACCGCAGCGCGAGGGCGTCACCGGGTCGTTTGAGCGACGATGATGCGATGCGAAATGACAGGATTCGAGTACGAATAGAGCACACCGAATCCAGTGCAAATCCGCGCGTACGGGACAATGCCGGTGAAAAGGTGTCGGACGGCTCGCGTGCGTCGGACGCTGACCGTTCACCCGGAGACGAGCGACAAACGAGTCCCGACTTGTCGCTCAAGGAGCCTAAAACAAATAGTCCGATATGGATAGCGACCCCGGGCACCGGAAGACAAACGAGTGTCGACAGCACAAGGGAAAAAAGGCTGCAACAGAAAATGAGAAAAAAAACAGATGCCGGGACGCTGGACCGGTCACAGTCTGGTGTCGAGGAGCATAAAGATTTTCGAGTGATGGTGGCTGAAGAGGGGGGAAAGAGCGAGACGAGAGGAGACGAAGACAGCGGGTGAGAGACACACTGACTCCCGAGTCTGAGCCCACCTCGGGGAAGAGCAATCACTCAACTCAGCTTTGGCTGCTCCGCCCCCCCTAAAAAAACCGCCGGCACGCGAGAGTAAATCTCGGGTGCCCCCATGGAGCTCCGCCATGTACTTTCATGTACCGGTCTGCCGGGGAGCGGCCCGGATCATCGCGCAAAGCACCCATAGGATACTTTGGGTTTGTGTGGTGCCAGCGCTTCCCCGCTAGGATAGGTACCTTACTACGGAAGGACCCTCCCCCCTTGCCGACAGAGAGCACAGGCGAATCAGATGGCACGACGGGAAGGAACGTTTTCTCTCGATACGAATTCACGTGATTCTAGTGCTGGTGGTGCTGTTCTGTGTCAACACCAAATGTCCCTGCCAATCCACTGCATTGTCGCTGCTAGACCATGCGCCTAGCCCGAGTTGGATAGACTTCATGTTGCCACCATCCGAGGAGCTATTTTTGTACACGACGGGGCTCCATTTGCCTGCCAAACAATACTGCAAAGCCGCATAGTCCCGCTCTGCCGTACGCCGTTCGCGCTCTCTGTTGTGCTGCGAGACATCAATGATCACCACGCGTGCCGACTCACTGTACATCCAAGTGCACATCTCGTATTGGCTGCCCAAGTGGCGACGGGCCCGTCACTCATGCATCTGATTACGAGTCACCGTGGACGGGACGTTCATTCTGGTGAATCCGTTGCGCGACACACTGCTCTGGAATCTCAAAATGGACAACAACCACGTTAGTTGTTCGGCTGGCTTGTCGATTATGCTGGAATCTTGTCTGTCAAACTCAGCCTCATTGCCGACTTCGGCTGCTTAAACCGAATGCGGTTGCCATCACGAGGAAAGCCATGTTTGCAAGCGTGCGGATCAGTAAATGCTCTTTGCTCCCAATGCAATCCTGACTGCATTGGCCACTACCCTCAAAGTCGGTCGACGTGTCCTCCTCAGATTGTGACTCCATCGGATACAAAAGTATCGCCCAGGTTCAACAATTCGTACTCTTCACATGGCTAAGCACATTAATCCGTGGGTGCCAGACGATATAATCAGGACCCATGATGACAATTTCTCCCATACAGGCCATTCTCGTTGCATTCCGGGCTTGTGCACTACGGCAGCGTTGCTCGCCTCATGAGATACCATGCACAATTCTTGTCTCATCAACGTGAAGCATTGTTGGTCACCGCTTGAAGATATTCGAGCAGAAAACTCTGGTCTGCCGGAGACATTGGCGTTTCGGTGGCCCGGCGAGACGACGTGGATTGTGATGCACCAAGTGGTCCCTCGCCGTTGCCAGAAGCCATTGCTTCGTCCAGAGTCTGAGCGCACTTGTTCCCATCCTGGGACGGCTCGGTAGCTGACACTGGCTGTTTGCCAAAAAGAGATAGCAGCTGCCTCTTCTGAGCGTCCGGCGCAACAGTCTTCGCTTCGCCTTCTCCAACTGGTGCAAGTGCTTTCTGTTGCATAGAATGACCAGGTCTCCCGACAAGTTCATGAGGCTGTTGGTCGTGCAACGGTCCAGTATGTGACGGCCGATGTTCATTGTCGTTAAGGACTTGACCGCGCTGCAGGATGCGAGTCGGATGCCCTGGGGCAGGCGCAGGAGCTTGTTTGTAGGTTGCTATATTCTCCCACTCCTGACGCCCAGCCCAACCATGCTGGGCAGCCTGAGCTCTGGCAGACCCGTGGTCAAGTGACACCGTGCGTGTCTCTGAAAGCCGGCTTTGCAGCGCCTGGGACATCTTGGGTGCCTTGTTTGCGCTTTTGTCTATTTGCATGTTGCCGAACGTGCGCTGACTTGTATCGGCTGCGCCGCTGATTGCCGACTCGGGCACGGTCTTCTTGAACATATCCAATAGAGCTGATCTATGATCGTCACTGCGGCTTCCGGCGCTGGGTCCGGTGACGCCGACCGTGACATGTGGCAGGGACACATGTCGCGCTGACTGGTTTGCCAGCTTCTGGTATAAGGCATTACCGCCATGTGCAGGTGCAGGATGAACAGCATCTTGAGACGGTGCTCTGGCGGGCGAGGCCCGTTGATTCGACCTCTCAACAAAAGTCTGAGAGGGGGCAACTGGGGTTCGGTTGCGTGTTAGAGCGTTAAGAAGGGCCATGGACTGACCGTTCAAGTCCGCTGGCGAATACTTCGGCTCGTAGACCCCCGACAAACCTCGATTCATGAAGTCCATGCCTTGATGCAGCAGCGGCTCTACGGGAGCTTGAACCGTTTGATTCATGTGCACGTTCTTCAGTTGCCCCATAATGCTGTCAAGATTTGGCGGCATCGCAGCGGTGTGTGTCGAGAAGGGATGCACTGAGTCCACTGTGTGATCTGGCAGAGGCTGGAGAAAGGGTAGTGGTTCGCTCGCGTATATGCTAGGCTGGGTTGGGCGCTGATTGGTATGATGATGAGGATTTCGAGGTTGCGGAGAGCTTGCGACAGCGAGGTCTGTACGTGCTTGGGGCGTCTGCATTTGTTCTCGAGAAGGGTGGCTATCGGCTTGGAGAATGGAGAGCAGCGCACTACCCTTGTCTTCGCGAGGGGGAGCCTGGATCCCCTGAGCAGGTGGTTGCATCTTGAGTAGGCGTGCGAGTTCTTGCGTGGCTCCGTCTAATGTGTTGATGGCGGCGACCGGACCGGGGGCGAAAGGCTGATCCGTAGCCCAGGCGTCATCCTCGGTGCTTTGAACTTCATCGGTGGCCAGAAGTTGTTGGGCATGATGAGCTTGCATGCCACTCAGGATACGCTTCTCGTCAGCTTTCCTTTGAGCTGCGATCCATTTCTTAAGAGGGACTAAGAACGGCGCTACCATATAAAACTTATTGGCTTGCGCAGCCGTTGCATGGTCATCGTGGTTTTGCGCTGCCCTGTCGCCTTTCTTCCTGAATGCCGGAAGCTCCGATAGCTTATACCACTGGATCTTGCTGATTTCCTTTCTCGTGCGAGGCTGAAAGTCAGTGTCCATTGGGATATCACGGAACACGTAGAGGCGAAGCTGCTGCTCCCTCATGGATATCTCAATGTACTTGGGCTTCTTCTCAGTTGGCACCAGTCCGGCGGCATGCAAGTCCAAGCCAGTTTCTTCGTAGACTTCGCGGATAGCGCAGTCCAAGTCGCTTTCATCTTTGTTAATCTTCCCTCGAGGGAAGCTCCAACTGGCGCCTTTTTTCCAGCCCTTGACCAAGACGACAGAATCCATGGCCTGATTGAGCATTATGGCTCCGCGAACGGGGACTCTTGTCTTGTACTGCAAAAACTCCTCAAAAGCTTTTGTGTGGTTTTCGACAGAAAACGATGCTAGAAGCGGACAATGCTGGAATATCCGAAGACAAAAGATCCGAAGCGACATGGACGGGAGTGTAGGGTCAAGCGGTCGGATAAAGTCTTCGTAGAACCATTGTGCTTCCTCGACTTGAAAACATATGCGGGCCACTGAAGACAAATCTTCTTGGGGGAGGTTGATGATGAAGCGGACGCACAAGTCATCGAGCCCTTTGTGCCAAATGGTCAGCGAGGCTCGCTCAAAGACGGACATTAAAGACTAACAATCCTCGAGCTGCATCTGGGTTCCGGCCATTGTGATGCTTTCACTCAACCCATGCTCTGGCTGCTCGAATCGTGGGAGAAAAGGTAGAAGGCGTTTGCGTTCAAGATTTTGCCGGGCAATACTCGAGACGAAGATGAGAAGAGATATTGGGCATGGTCGAGTTCCGAGACCTTGATGGGGGTTGATAAGCTTAGCCGACGCGTTGTCGTTGACGGTGCGAGGACAAGGCTGTGCGCAGACGACGCGGTAGGAGATGCGTGTGTACAATAGGTTGGTCCGGGATGAGCTGGTCGCGGTCCACAGGAAGCTTCGCGTGAGCTTCAAACGGTCTGCTTGGGTTTGCCGGGGCCCGAAAGGTCGAGGGCGCAAGCTTGCTGCACCTGCAAGCGGAGATGCGAAGGAAGGGTGACGACGCGTGCGAGCGCTCAGCGCGCACTGTGAATACAAGGATAAACGCCGTTGCCAATACCGTTTCAAGCCAACTGTGCTAAGCCATATTAATCAGCGACGCCACAGCTAGATCTAGAGTGGCGGTGTATGCATCGGCTCCACGTGCGTCAACTCCCTCTCAGCCCACCAATAGGTACCCATGCGGAGGCCAGAATAATCGGACTGTTTTACACCAAGTTTGTATGTACGTAAATCTATTGTGAGAGTGTCCTTTTTTTCTGACTTAAGTATCTTGGCCACTGCGGTTACTCATGAGGCTTGAGTCTCGGTAAACTGTGACCGTGGAAAACTGCCTGTTGCTTCGTCGTGCATCGCTGAAGTGCGGTTTGGAAGACAGGAGGGTACTCAGGCTAACAAGCAGCACGAGGAAAGGGAGAGAAGGTGATTCCCTGCCGTTGGTAGCGCGGCCGAATCATGAGATCGTCCAAGCTTGAAAGGCCGTGCGCGCATTGGGAGCTCAATGTGATGTGTTTCCGCCGTAAAGCACACGCAGCCATGCAGCCACAGCGGCCACCAGCCACATTTCCATTCGGCATTTGGGCATTGCTGCAGTACTGCAGGCCCCTACTAAGGTACCCACGTTGCCACGCAACCCGTACCAGTAGGTACCGAGTGGTCGGTCTAGCAGTGTCAGGTGGGAGGACGTGCAATTACATCATCGTCCAGACGGTTCGCACCTCACGACTCGGAAACAAGATTTCGGGCCAGCTCATGGCAGATTAGCGGCGATCGGGCGGCTGCTTGGTTTTCGAGATAAAGAAGCGGTGCGCCGTTGTCCTCTTGTTTGTGAGCCAACTTCTTTGGCGCTACCCTTTCCAATCCATTTCCACTCGTCCCTTTGCGTCGTCTTTGTTCTAAATCAGACACACGACGGCGCCTCCTGAAACAGACTCCCGCGACTGATCCTCCAATCGCCCACCGGGCCTCTCATCGACGGCGAGAGCAGCGCAAACAAACCCCCAAGCGCCATAAAAGCCAAAACGCAGCCACTGCCTCTTGACGACTCGCCATTTCCCCATCAGCGTCAGCGTCAACGACAGCATCAGCAGCCATGGCCTCGTTTGTCGCAAAGATTGTCAGCAAGAAGATTCTCGGCGAGTCGCTGCAGAACAAGTTCGGCAAAGAGGTGCGTGCATGTGCGCCGAGCCGCCAGATGGCGAAAATTGCCTCTCTGTCTCCCTAGCAGCCAGCTAACACTTGACACTTGTAGGACCCTTATTTTGAGCAAGTTCCTGCTACCAGACTCAACGGAGCGCCTACTGGCAAGATGAAGAAACGCAAGAAGGCGTTGCCGCCCGGTATCTCCGACCACGATGGCCAAATCTTGACCAAAGTCAAAAGGCGAGCGCATCGCCTCGACCTCGCGCTGTGCAGCTTCCTTGGCGTTCGCTTCGGCTGGAGCAGCGTCATCGCGCTCGTACCTGCGTAAGGATCCTCCCTTCCGGAAGCCCTGACATCGGTTCCCTCATCGCCAGAGTGGGCTTGCTGACATTCTTTAAGCATTGGAGATGCTCTAGACGCCTTCATGGCTCTCATGGTCTTCAAGACTTGCTGCCAGGTCGAAGGAGGCCTCCCAAACCAGCTCAAAATACAGATGCTTTTCAATGTGGCCCTCGATTTCGCCATCGGGCTGGTTCCTTTCCTTGGCGACCTTGCCGATGCCATTTTCAAGGCAAACACACGCAACTGTCTGCTCCTGGAACAGCATCTTCGCGAGAAAGGCAAGAAGGAGCTGCGCAAGAGCGGTCTGCCCGTTCCTGCAGTCGATCCCAGCAGCCCCGAGGAGTTTGATCGAGAGCAGCAGGACGGCCCTCCCAGCTATCGCGCGGATCCACCATCTCGCCATGCGACCGCGACTGCAGGAGTGGAGCCCACACAAGCTGGACGGACGCCCGAGGCTCCAGAAGAAGCTCGCATCCACGGTAGCAGAGGATGGCTAGGCCGTTTTCGTGATCGAGATGTCGAAATGGGACGTGATAATGCCAGGCCACATCGCGGAAGCCGGCGATGATCAAAACGAGACGCCGGAGACGATGAGGACAGCAACCCAAAATGATTCATCTGCTGGCGATACATTTTTCGGGGCTCTTGATTGCGCCACACTGGGCGCAACCCGTGCGCTTATTGCTTTATGATACCAACATGATGCAGGCGGGAAAGGAGAATGGAGTTGAGCAAGTCGTTTCATGGATCGGCCGTCTGCGCCCCCCTTTCAGGTCGATGTTAATACGGATGTGCACGAAATAGTAGCAGGTACGAATACAGGTAGACTAGACATGACGGTCGGATTGTTACCTGGCCTACGAATACATACCTCTCCTAGAAACACAGTGCATCCTGGCAAGATCTGATAAGGGGGCATGTCAAAGTGGATGCCTACCCACTTAACCGACGACTTGCGCAAAACAGTCCGACTCAAGTCTTCACGGCGACAGAAGCCGCCGAGCGTTCATTCATCCTCTTCAGAGCCGGACCCCGGGCGACCTGCCTATCGGTCAGGCTTTATGGACTGGACGCGGTAGCTCAGTCGCGGCCTTGGTTCCAAACTTCCAATTGGTGATGCACACTGTTCCTGCCGAGACAATCGCAGCCCATCTCCGAGCTGTTTTCCGAGCCTGGCCTCAGCTTGACATGGCCAGCTCCATTTTTGCCCCAAGGGCCGGCGCTAGAGTCCCTCAATGGCTCTCACGGAGCTGCCCGCGCTGCAGGGGTGGCGCACGAGGTTGGCCACAGTGCTTTGTTTGCTGATTGATAAGTTGGGACATTTTAAATGAGGTCGCGCCCAGATGGTGGTGAGGGGGGGAGGGGGGGCCAAACGCGACTCGATCTATTTACGCGTTTCGCACGGTTCGGCGAGTCGACGGCTGCTTTCCTGCCAGCGCAGATTGGGTATAGGTACATCAGTCCGTCTCCTCAGCACAGTGTCTTGCACCGTTTCAAGGGGGTGCAGCCGCACCTCGACGCCTGGCCAACCTCTTTAATTGATCCACCGCGCTACGAGATCGATCCACTTTAAGTCGCGCTTGAGACGCGTCGCGCCGCACGTGACAGCGCATCGCTCCTTTACAAAAACCTCTTGGACACCTCCACTGCTCCCTTCCCTCTATCGCGGTCAAACACCATCTTGCAAGACGAGCAGCAGCCGAACCACTTTACGCGTGCTCCTTGCCTCCTCACTTTTTACCTTCAACACTTTGCAATGGCTGCCCAGGTGACTCCATCAAAGCAGGTATGCAACTTGGGCTCATTTCCAATACGCCACAAAGCTGTTCGCAAGTCGCATCAGCCAAGCCATCAGTACTGACCACGTCGATCTAGGCTGCGTCTGCCATCGAGTCTCTCAAGATGGAGACTCCTATCAAGAAGTTGGACTTCGGCAACGCCGACAAGGAGAACCAGCCTCTTGACGAAGCCGCCCTATCCGCCCTGGCCGATCAGGTCGATGCTGAGCACAAGCCCACACTTGAGGAGATCAAGCCCACAATGAAGGAGGAGAAGACTGCTGTGGCTTCTGGCGTGAAGCCTGAGGAGGTTGACGAGCCTCTCTTGCAAGAGAACCCTCAACGATTTGTTCTATTCCCCATCAAGTATCACGAGGTACGTGACGCGTCTCAACGCGTAAAGTGGTTTTCAGCCACATATGCAACCGCATCCGTAACAGGACTAACATCCGCAAAAGATCTGGCAAATGTACAAGAAAGCCGAGGCGTCGTTCTGGACGGCCGAAGAGATTGATCTTTCCAAGGATCTACACGATTGGAATAACCGCCTGAACGAAGACGAGAAGTACTTTGTCTCACACATCTTGGCCTTCTTTGCCGCTTCAGACGGGATCGTCAACGAAAACTTGGTAGAGCGCTTCAGCGGCGAGGTTCAGATTCCCGAGGCTCGATGCTTCTACGGCTTCCAGATTATGATGGAGAACATCCACTCCGAGACATACTCTCTATTGATTGATACCTACATCAAGGAGCACGCTCAGAGGACCTACCTCTTCAACGCCATCGAGACGAGTGAGTCGCACAGACATGAGCTTGCAGAATAACCCCGACTGACATATGATGCAGTTCCTTGCATTCGCAAGAAGGCTGAGTGGGCTCTCCGGTGGATCCAAGACAAGGACTCATCGTTTGCCCAGCGACTGGTCGCTTTTGCTGCCGTTGAGGGCATTTTCTTCAGCGGTGCATTCGCCTCCATCTTTTGGCTCAAGAAGCGTGGTCTCATGCCTGGCCTGACCTTTTCCAACGAGCTCATTTCGAGAGACGAGGGTCTGCACACCGACTTCGCCTGCCTTCTCCACTCCCACCTCAAGAACCGCGCCAGCAAGCAAGTCATCAAGGACATCATTACCGACGCCGTCACCATTGAGCAGGAGTTCTTGACCGAAGCTTTGCCCTGTGCTCTGCTCGGCATGAACTCTACGCTGATGAAGCAATACATTGAATTTGTCGCCGATCGATTACTGGTCGCTCTCGGCAACGAGAAGGTGTACAAGTCATCGAACCCCTTCGACTTTATGGAGAATATCTCTCTCGGTGGCAAGACCAACTTCTTCGAGAAGCGGGTTGCTGATTACCAGAAGGCTGGTGTCATGAATAGCACAAAGAAGAACGCCGAAGAGGGCGCCTCTGGCGACAAGGCCGAGGGCGGAGACTTTTCTTTTGATGACGACTTCTGATCTCTCGACAAGCCAGTTCCTCTCCTCTCTTTGCGATGTATTATGTGTGGCTAGGTCGTTGGAGACCTATGCTGAGGCCACGGTGGTTTGCACTCTTGGCGCTGGTGGAGTTTTTCTTTACAATGGTCGAATCGCGGGGCAAATCCTTGCGCGTAAAGCGGTGTTTTGGCGTTCACTCGTGTCGGGCACGGCATGAAGGTATATGGCATTTGGTTTGGTTGGATGGATAACGATGTATTGTAACACGTTGGAGATGAAGGCACTAGACTTGAGAAACCTGATTGAGCCATCATGCTAGTAACAGTGACTGTGCGAAGCATTTGGATACGTAAATGTCTATTTGTCAAGCCATTTGACTGTCGTATAGGTATGCTCGCGAGATTCCCGCGGTGGCCCCACGACTCTTTGACGCCGAGAAGAATATTGTCTTCTCAGCCAGTGTAGATTCCAGATCTCCGATTCGTTTGAGTTTGCCCGAGCCATTCGTGCTTGATGCATATGATAGCCTTCACTTGCGGCCCTTCTTCTTCCTCTTCACGGTCCCTCCTTGCTGCGAGCCCTGCTGAGTCTGGATAGCATCGCCGCTCGTCGTTGCGGACACCGGCGCCGGCGGCGCGTCCGGCATGGGCTCCTCGATCTCCCCCGCGGGCAGGGCAGCCATGGCCCTCGCCAGCCTGCCGAGGGACGAGTAGACAAGGCGCGAGACCTCGGCGGCCTTTGTAGTGCGGTACTTGAGTGTCACGCCGCTGACGGGGTCGTACGTCTTGATGACGATGCTGCCCCTCGGGGGCTTGGCGGCGGCGGCGGCGGCATCCGTGTCCGAGGCGGCGGCATCGCCCTCGCTTTTCTTCGGCCGGCTCTTGACGACCTTGATCGAGTACCTGGTCGTGATGCGCGTCTATCGTGAGTGGCGCGGGGCGCGGACGTGTAGGCCAGCGGTCAGCGCTCGTCGGTTTTTCTAGCGAGCAACTACCTGCTGGGGAAGGGGGGTTGAGGAGGGGCGAGGGCGCACGAACCGTTGAGGGACGAGCCTCGATGAGGAGGACGGACTGGTCAAGCCATTCCTGGCTGGATTTGAAGTATGGCATCGCGGCTACCGCATTGAGGGTGTACGTCGTAGCTGTCTGCGCGTCGACCTCGGGGTGATGGCAGAGTTCCGCAACACAAGGTAGGCCTGGGCGGTAGGTTTAGGTGAGTCTGCAAAGGTGGGCCTAGCGATGGCGGATTCAGTTGATGTCATGTCAGCCGCTACCCTGTACCCGCCGTGGTTTAGTTAGCCACCGCACGTTTGCTCCCTCATAATGATACTGCGAGTCGTTCTGTCAAAAACATACTCGGCCATTTAGACCATCAGTCGATGGCGAGTGCTAAAATATGGACCTTAGTAATGCGTGGCGCAGCAATCATGCCAGAAAGCCAACAACCACGGCGAAATCTGATCTGGCCAGCGGTGAATGGCACATCACCAGGGAAGTAAGTAACATTAACAACAGTTGGTCATGTAGGACATCAAGCCGCTCTTCTGACCTCGTTGTCCCGTGGGTATCTGACGTGACTGTACTCCTAAAAGCAATGCAAGATAATACACCGATGGAAGCCCGATCCGAACCCTGCCAAGCGCCACAAAGCGCAGCAACATGAATCAGAACAAGTCCCATTCACTCTCTCAGCCATGCGGATCCGGCACCCAGAAAACCAAATCTTGATCAGCCGTGGCGAAGAAGTTGTAACACGGATTGAACGCCACGACGGCCGACTCTCTCTTGTCCGTCAGTGTCGACGAGGGGTCCAGGATCTTATTATCCGGAATCGGCCCAAACGTGTCCCAGACAAAGACATCCTGCCTGCCTCCACCAACGACGAAGCGACCGTCTGGCGTGAAGCAGGATTCGCCGCTGCTGCCCATGTGAGTGGGATCGGTCGCGACGTTGCCGTTGGTCGCAGTCGCCGCCTCCCCAGGGGCTTGGCGTCTCGGTCCCGCCGAGGGTTTGCGGAGATATGCCTTGAGCGTGCCCTCGAATGCATCGAGAACAAAATGACCGCCGCCCTTGGTCCCCAGCAGGAGGGACTTCCCATCGTTGGAGAACTCGAGCTTTGTCCATCCCCGCACGACCGACTGCGGATCGATGCCGGAACATTGTTCGATGATGTCAGCCGTCGCAAATGGGGCCTTGTCATAGTTGCGCACGTCGTACAACAGAATGGAACCGCTCATGGGAGAGGCGACGGCGAAGACAGTCCCAGAAGGATCGTAAGCGGCAAGCGTGGGATTCCGGAGCATCAACTGACCCTGACAATGCCTAGTTTGCGTGTCCCATATCCGAACGGTGTTGTCCTGGGAACAGGATATGAAGTTGTCGCTGCCCGGATGAACGACAAGGCACGTCACGTCGGCCTCGTGGCCCTCAAAGTAGCTGATGAAGGAATTATCGTGAGTGGCGAGGTATCTAATGGCGTCTAGAGTAAGGCGAGCGCGACCCGTCAGCACCAATGCAATGATGAGCTCGAGAAAGGGGTGCGCTAACGGTTTTGTTTTGTGCTTGCGTATATGATGCTGGAGCTTGTATGCGTGAACTTGGCCAGCTTGACGCCATACTTTTTGCTGTGTAGGCTCTTCTCATGTCTGCCCTCCTTGACGTTGTAGATCTGGATCGTTTCGTCGCTGGCTGAAGTCATAAGCAGCCCGCCTTCGTCGTCGTAATCCATCGAGAGGACATGAGGGTGCGGACGGCCATCCTTGATGTCGTCTCGCCGGAGCAGCTATACGGTGGCGCAACACGTCAGTCGCATGGCGCGCATGGCGCCCGGCTACCTTGCAGAGACGAGACCCCGAAAGCAGCGAGCTCGAGTCTGAAACCAACCTTTGTTGGGCGATATGTAGCTATTAAATCGCTGAGATTCGACATTGTCGCGGTGGCGCCGTGAGATCTTTGGATACTGGCGATGCCGCGTTCTGGACGATCAATGTCCATTGGCGTGGGCATTGCCCCGGGCGGGCCGAGAGAGCGAATGGGCAGCCTGTGCCTAGAGTAATGCCGCCCCTCAAACCCAAGCGTGGTTCGCGAATAGGGTTGCGAATCGTGAGGACGGAGCTCTGCTGGTGCGACTTGATAGAATCGATACTTGGGGTAACGAGAGACGCAGGAAGCAGAAGCCTCATTTCCACCCTAATGCACAAAGTACCTGCTCTGGATGCGAAGTACAAGTTGAAAAGTACCGGCACTCTGTCGGAGGTTGAGCTCGTGCTTTTTTTTGTGGAGACGGGAGCTTCCATGCCAATGAGCCGACTGCCCCGCCAAGAGGTGCAGGGGACTTGAGGAAACACGCCATGGAGCCAGCAACGCACCCTGCTGGCACGCTTGAGACGGTCCCGGCGAGTACCCAGCTTGTACATGCATCTTTGCCGGCTTTGGCGTCACACCCCGAGGCCCCGTCATCCCAATCCCCCACGGCGGCCGACGTCGGCACAGGCGTACTGTGTAGAACGACGCCATTGGTTTCGAAAAACCCCGGCCTTCGTTCGGCACCTCGTCGATGCGCAAAACATTTGGTCCGCCATTTCAGGATTCCCAATTCATGCCTGGCATCGCACGTCCCGTAATGTCGGCAGATTAATTGACAGTTACCCTCGAGATACCCTGCAATCGTGCGCGACGAGATTCTGCGCATCGCGCAAAGAGATTTGCTCACTGCAGAGCTATCTTTCCGCGAACCTTCCGAGCCCGCCCGCTCACCGACAGTCTCTGTAGAGCATCCGGCTTCTTCGCAGGCGGCGATTGGATTTCCTTCATTCGTTGACGCCTCTAAGCGACCATACTCCTAATCTGATACACAACCCCCCGTGCCGAGCCGAGGGTACACGGCCTCTCCTGCCCGTACCCGACTCTGCCTCGTGCAGAGTGGCCCGGCGCCATGTCGACGACCGCAGGGTGAGATGCGCGAAGACCCGAGTCTTTGAAGCCAAAGGAGCTGACCCCGTCGTCGCCGCTGCAGTGCCTTTGTCGCCGGCGGCATCGCGGCCTGCGGGGCCGTCACCGCTACTCACCCGTTTGAGACGGTCAAGATTCGGTAAGAAAGCGTCGCCCAGCGTGTCAGACTCTCAGACTCTGACATCGTCACCCCGGACCGCAGCATGCAGCTTCAGGGCGAACTTCAGTCCAAGGGACGCCAGCCTCACCACTATCGCGGCCCCGTACATGGCGTCAGAGTCATTGTCAAGCACGAGGGCGTGCGGGCGATATACCGAGGGTTAGGCACGGCTTACATCTACCAAGTACTGCTCAACGGTTGCCGGCTCGGCTTCTACGAACCCTCGCGCAAGTTTATAGCGGCAACGTTTTTGAAAAATGAGAATGCTCAGAACCTCGCTGTCAACATGTTCTGCGGTGCATCCTCGGGCGTCATTGGCGCGGCAGCCGGCAGCCCCTTCTTCCTTGTCAAGACGCGTCTTCAGAGCTTCTCGCCCTTCCGGCCCGTCGGCACCCAGCATCGGTATCGGAACGCTTGGGACGGACTTTCTACGATATATCGCACCGAGGGCGTCAGTGGCCTGTATCGCGGCGTCGGCGCGGCCATGATCCGGACTGGCTTTGGCAGCTCCGTTCAACTACCCACCTACTTCTTCGCCAAGAGACGGCTCATGCGTCACGCCGGCATGGAGGAGGGTCCTGCACTGCATCTTGCGAGTAGTACTGTTAGCGGATTTGTTGTTTGCTGCTTCATGCACCCACCTGGTATGAAACCCTCTGCGCTGCCTGATTGAGCGGCCAGCAGTACGACCCTGACAATTCTGACTCGCCATAGACACCATCATGTCCCGACTGTACAACCAAAATGGCAACTTGTACAAGGGCGTACTCGATTGCTTGGGCAAGACAATCCGTACAGAAGGGCTCTTTGCCATCTACAAGGGCTTTCTGCCCCATCTGGCTAGAATATTGCCGCATACCATCCTGACGCTGTCGCTTGCGGAGCAGACCAACAAACTCATGAGGAGGTTCGAGGGTCGCATTCTGCCCATGTTGGCCAAGGCATGATACACGCGTTTCACTGTTGAAAGACGATATGAATGTGTATAATTGCGATGACCTTATAGATTAGAGATGCCTCTATGCAAATGGACCGTTGGAAAGAACAGGGCCGCAAGGCCGAGTGCATCGCAGGAGTTTTGCAAGTCAATCATGACGACTTTACTGAATTCCTTGGCGAAACGGTCGCTATACCTCGCATCACCCATTCACTGTCCGTTTACAGCCATAGCATAATCTCGCGGACCCATCTCGCGTCGTGACACTATCCCCAAGTTCGCCGGCCCAACGAGAGTCACCCTGCTCGTCCAAGGCCACGCCACATATCTCGCAGCCAATGTGCGCAGTGGCCCTGTCAAGCTTCCCCGTTGTTCGCACAACGTTGGCAACGATGCCGGAATAAGGGCCCTCAACGGAGTCGAAATACTTTCGGATGACCTCCTCGAGGCTAAGATCCTTGTGAGAGACGATGCTACTTGCTGCCGCGTCATCGTCACAGACGAGGTCACGCAGGACCGGAGCGAGGTCCAGATAGAGCATGATTTCGTTTCGGAATACTTCCCGCAGAGGATAGTAGATGGGCATCTCGACCCATGTAGGCTCGGGCCTCAGCGATGGGTCCGAAGCCTGTTCGTATAGACAGAATTTATACAAGCCATCATTGACCTGCCATGGAATAGTGAAGCCCCGCCCGTTTGCGACCTCGGAGAGGGTCAGCGAGGCCAGCGCCGTGGTACTGTGACCCAGGAGCAGGGCTGAAGAGGATCTCTCGAGAGCCATGTCTAGAAGTAGGTTGCGAACAAGGAGGCGCGTCATGTCTGCCCTCGACGTCGTTGACGGTAGAGAGTCGAGAAAGCCCTGTAAGAGGCGGGCTTGCTCGCCGTCTCCGCTCCCTATGGCCTCGACTCCGACCAGTGCAGGCCAATTCATGCACTTGGCCCCGAGGACCCTGCTCAGAGGCACGTACTCGAAAGAGAGGTTAGGGAATCTCTCCCGAAATCTGGCTAGGCGCTCCTGCGCGGGGGCATTCTCAGCAGGGCTGTTCTGCGATAGATTAGTGTCGACATGCACGAGGACTGCGTCGAACGCGGGCGAGGCCTTCCTCGAGGTATGGAAGCGAGCGCTGGCATCGAGCACGCTCGCCATGGCCGTTGAAGACGGTCCAAAGGACAGACCGGCTACGTATTTGCGAGGCGCGGGCCTCGCCGAGGTGCGCGTGTCGCGAGCGAGAGCGCCCAGGCGCTTGCCGGCTTTGCCTTGGACATAGTCGACGAAGCAGTTTCTGCACATCTCTCATGAGTACTGGCAAAGCAAGCGCAAGAATGAGGCTCGACGGGTGGGGGGATTCTACCGGCAAGTGGCATCGTTGCGAAGCGTGTGAGGCGCATGAGGATCCTTGCAGCGTTTGCATGGTTTTCCGGGTGGCTCGGCGCCAGACTCACCCATGTCTGGCTTCATCTTGAGACCTGGAAGGGGGCGGCCAGGGGCCTCGAACAAAGCAGAGGCCCGAGACGATGCAGAAGAAGCCGGCGCGACTTTGGGGCGCAGTGTTGTTCGTAGCTCGGGCAGCTCAAAGTTTATACAAGTCTTTGGTGAGAGCCGCAGTCTTTCTCGCGAGGCAAAGGCTGAGTTTTTAAGACAAGAGTCGTGTGAATCTTGACGGGTAACGTCCAAAGGTGCGCACAAGTCCGTTTGGCCGAGCTTCGAGGAGTACGTGTAATGAGAACGAGCAGGTGCTTGTATTTGTCCTGTGTGATCAAAGAGGGTCGCGTCTTGCAATGGTCTGAAGTGAAGCCATGAATAATCTGTTTGGTCTAAGGAGCGTAGAATATGCATAGAGTTGTGCCAGCCACAAGTCATCTTATCCCTAGGGGTCTAGGTTATGCAAACGGATACTGAGCCTCGAGGTACATTCTTTACCTTTCGTACTGTACCTCTAGCCACACTTGTGCATAGCGCCCGCCGTGAACGCCTACAAAAAGCTTGGCCAGACGAAACAGGACTAGTGATAAATGGACCCGTCGTCTCATCGCACACTGAAACATGCCCCCTGCTTGTCACCTCCCATCGTCTCGTCCCTGCACGACTACAGACTAGTAACTTACAGTACACGCACTGCACGCATTGCACTTGGACTGAAGTGCCCCCTCAGTGCCGTCTGTTCACCCCGTCATTCTCCGCCAGCCAGCACCACATTGCCCCATGCTGCACGCATCACCACCTTGCACGCTGCTTAACGGTGCCAAAAAGCAAAAGGCGACGCGGGCCGAGCGCCCTAAATCACCCATCATTCCCTCTCCGTCTTCGTCGTCGTCTTAGTCGTCCGCGTCATCATCGCCATCCAACCATTCCCACCTGTTTTACGACGTCTGTTGGACTCGCCAACACCCTTCTCCTGAGATTCGCCCATCGTCAACCGTCCGAACCCGTCGTCTTTTCCTCTCGCACGCGTCCGTCGATCCAAGCCACCTTCAGATGTGCACGCCTGCAACCCTCTGTGCACTCGGACGCGCCTGTTTCGCTGCTCTGCACTCAAATCTCGCCGCTTTTGCTTGACGACATTGCGCCCAGGAAGCCACTCGGCCAGGCCGTCGGTGCCATCCCTGCGATACCCCTATCCATACCGTGCCGAGGGAGCGTTGAGCAGCATCCCTAGCACCAACAGACACTTGGTCTTGCCTACTTTTCTCTCCCTCGGCGCCGGCCTCGACGGTCCAGAGTTAGGGTTCGCTCCGCTAGCGATCACGTCGATCCGTCTCACCCGTCACACCGCGGTGTCACTTACTAAAGCACCCATAGCTTCCGTCAGCTTTTCTTCCCGGCGTCAACAAAGGCCCTTCGCCTTCCCGTCTCCGGCAATGTCCGTGACTCAGGCCATAGATGTCGTCGTGCGACCGGGCACCAACCTCAGCCATCGTCGAGATGCCGCTGGTGGTTTATCTCGAACTCGCTCCAAACCAGATTGCCTCGCCGCTAGCGTCAATGAAAATGGCTGCTTCGAGTCTGACCGCGTCATCAAGAGCGGCTACGTCGAACGGCGCACGCAAAAGACAAAGGTGCGAAGGCAACGCTCATCTCCTTACTCTTCATCAGCCCGCTTTGCTAACGTGGCTCAATGATACAGAAATGGAAGACGGCTTACATCGTCCTTCGACCGAGCGCGCTGTCCGTGTACAAGAACGAAAAGGAGACGAAGCTGCGCCACCAAGTCTACCTCTCAGACCTGACGGCAGTGGCCTTCCTTAAGGACCCAAAGCATAAGCGACAGAATCTCTTTGGACTTTTCTCGCCCTCCAAAAACTTTCACCTACAGGCACCGACCGCGCGGGACGCCCAGGAGTGGGTGGATTTGATCCGCAAGGACGCCAGGATCGAAGAAGAGGAAGAAGAAATGTTCTTGGCAAGTCCCATGGCTCGCAGCTTGTCGCCCAACGGCTTGGTGACTGTAGGGACCAATCGACCCGGCAATGACTCGTCCGGTGGTGAGAGGGATAGAGTGCTGTCGAGCTCTCCCGAACCTCAAATGCATTTGGGCCCAGCGTTTGTCGCTTCAGGTCGGCGCGAGTCGTCACACATGGACTGGTCTGGCAACGAACTACCCTCGCACTCCGATCTCTCCGACAATGAAAATCAGCGACCTCAAGGGGCATCGTTCGAAAGCCTTTCGCCGCAAGTGCCAGCCGGAGCAAATTCTCTGCCGAGAACCGGGGGCTTAGCATCTCGCCCTTCGCCAGTTCGCTCAGTCAGTCAAGCGAGCGTCCGGAACGACAAGAGCCTCGGTATCAAGAATCAGACTGGTAGCAGCGCAGATCAAGACCTCGATCGCATCGTCTGGCAGGGTTGGCTCTGGATGCTCAGGAGCAAAGGCGGCGTTCGGCAGTGGAAGAAGATGTGGGGAGTACTCCGTCCCCGAAACTTGAATATGTACAAAGATGAATCGGAGTACACGGTGCAGTGGCTCGTGCAGCTTTCCGCTGTGGTCAACGTGGTCGACATTGATCCCCTAAGCAAGAGCAAGCAAAACTGCCTACAAATCATCACGGAGGAGAAGAGCTACCGCTTCTGCGCCAGGGATGAAGAGTCTTTGGTGCAATTCATTGGCGCCTTCAAGAGTCTGCTGGCGAAACGACGAGGAATCGAAGCACGCGCAGCACCGACGACACGGGCGATGCCATCCCTCGATCAACAAGTGAGGAGGCAAGCGGCCATGGCGTAGAGCTGCTCGCGGCCTGACACGACTGACACCCATATATTCTTACGACATTATGATTCTCGAAAGGTGTTATTTATACGTACCGCCAGCGGCGATCTTTTTACCTCGAATTACTATTGGCCGGCGTGCAATCTTGTACTTTTTTTTTATTCAACATGGATCTTATCTGGTGTGCCAAACGACGGGAAAAGTGTTTTAATGGGGGCGCATCTAGTTTTCACGCCATCATATCAGGCACGTATATACATCTTGTCGAGTGTCAGCTGAGAGAGCAAGGCAAAGTTCTCGTTATAGTGTAAATTCTAGTCAGTCGTCGAGGGTATCGACCCTTTGACCTGTTTGGCGTCATGCTCTTGCGGTCACCCGTGCGCCGTCCCCGCTGAATGCAGTTAGTTGCCAGCGCCGGCGATGAAGGTTGCAAGCAAAGCCGTCATCTGCCGAAGCAGCTACCAAACCCCTGCGTCAGCTTCTTGGCGAGCCGCGTGCTCTCGCCATGTGCGCCGCGCTGTTGGTCCGCCATTGCAGAGCGCGCCGATCCGATGCGGACGCCTGCGGCCAATGTGTTCTTCTCGCAGACCGCACGTTCTACGACTCCTATTTCTTTCCTCGTGCCTCCTAATTCCTCCCCTCCCTCCTTGATTCGGCGCGGTGACGGGCCACGGCGGAGTTCGCGAAACAGCGACTCGGATTCGGCCGCCAACGCTGGTCGCCGGGCACGGGCCGAAGAAGAGAGACGGGCATGACGAGGGCGCCAGCCCACGGCAAAGGGGTGGGCGGGGCTTTACTCTGAGTGGCCTGTACTACCGTGGTATGAACATTGCGCTCTAGATCGATAGAGTCGGCTGCCTCCCACGAGCTCGCATCCAGGTCGCCGCTAACTTCAAAGGGGCCGTAGCGCCGCGTCGTACCCTTATTTCAGGCCACACCTGTCAGCTGCTGGCGCGGGGGAAAGGAGAAGGAGCCGAGTCATTTGACTGGTTTGGCCTTGACGTCGCATCCATGAAAGCGAGTGACCAATCCTCGCCGACGAACCCCATGGTCGGAGATGCCTCGAGCCCCGAGCGCAAGGGACGGCATGGTCCCAACAGCCTGTGATAAAGCCAATGGCCAGCCCTCGACACCGGTTCCTATTCATTGGCCCCCCCTCTCCTCCCCTGACTGCGGTCCGACCTGCAGGCACGACTCCGGACATCTCACATGGTCGAAGCAGAGGCCCCCCCTCATGATGCAGCCTCCAAACTCTGCGCAGACTATATAGGAGACCTGTTTGGGCCGGCAAAAGAGACTCGAGGCTTGCTGTTGCGACCATGTTGATGGTCATGCAAGCAAGGCGCTCCGAATTGCTTGACACGGCCCCAACAATCCACTGAGACGAACGTGCCCCGGGACGGAACCTTGGGATATCTCAACCCTCCATAGGCGGCTCCAACGTTCCTGGAATCGACCGCCATCGCAATGAAGACAGTGCCTGTTCTGGGACTCGTGGCCATGGCCGCCATGTGGCTCGGCTGCTCGGCGGACTCATCGCTGGTGCAGACGACCGTCCAGAAGCCGAAGCTGCCCCTGAGCGCCTCAAGCCGCTGGATCGTTGATGCAACCGGCAAGCGCGTCAAGCTGCGATGCATCAATTGGGCGGGACACCTCGAGGCCAACGTGCCCGAGGGCCTGCACAGGCAATCCATTGAACACACGGCCGACTGGATCGCGGCCCAGGGCTTCAACTGCGTGCGCCTCACCTACTCCATCGACATGGCAACCCATCCGATGCTGAAAGTCGACGACTCCTTCCGCAACGCGGCCAAGGCTACCGGCGCCGACGAAAAGGCCATGATGCAGCTATACGACGCGGCCGTGCAGAGGAACCCCTTCCTCAAGGGCGCCAACGGCACCGTCTCGGTCCTCGACGTCTTTGACAAGGTCCAGGCGTCGCTCTGGCAGCGTGGCGTCATGACTATCCTCGACAACCACGTCAGCCGGGCGAGCTGGTGCTGCGACCTCAACGACGGCAACGGCTGGTGGAGGGATGCGCCCATTTATATGTCCGAGAACAGCCGCTTCTTCGACACGGACGAGTGGCATGCCGGCCTAGGCGCCATGGCCCGGTGGTCGCGGACGCGGCCCGGCGTCGTCGGCATGTCGCTGCGCAACGAGCTGCGGCAGTCGGTCACGCAGTTCGCCTTTGCCGCCGACACCTGGCTCGACTACATGCCGCCCGCGGCGCAGCTCGTGCACGACGCCAACCCGGACATCCTCGTCGTCGTCGGTGCCATTACCGGCGGGAACGATCTGACGCCGCTGCGCATCCGCCGCATGATGGACCTGGGCAACTGGGGCAGCAAGCGCGTATGGGAGGCGCACAGCTACAGCTTCACCGTCAACACGCCCAACCTTGGCATCTGCTCACTGCTCAAGTCGCAGTTCGGCAGCCTCTTTGGCTTCGTTCTCGAGCAGGGCCGCCGCTACACGGGGCCCCTCTTCCTCTCTGAGTTTGGCGTTGGCATGACGGGCGGGCCCCATGATGGCCTCAGCGATAAAGACTACAAGTTTCTCACCTGCCTCGTCGAGTACATGTCGGGCAACGATGCCGACTGGTCTCTCTGGGCCGTCCAGGGCTCCTATTACGTCCGCGGCAAGACGCTCGACATGAACGAGACGTGGGGCGCGCTCGACTACGAGTGGCGTGACTGGCGAAACCCAAAGTTCAAGGCCATGCTCGGCAAGATGGTAGACGTGACTCAGGGACCGTGACTGATGGGCTCGGGTTCGCAGAGACCAAATGATGTTTTGGGCCTGTAAGCAGATTTAGTACGGAACAAGTGCAGCCATTGTTATAAGAGAGAAGTGGGCGCATAAGTCTCGACTGAACGCATCTCTGAACAACAGCGTTGGACAATCGCCCCCTGTGCAAAACAGACCGAGGCAGGCGATGAAAAGGGTGTTCGGCCAGGGTGGGGCACGGTATGCACATCAGTCTCGTGAGAAGCGTGAGGAAACCAAGTCGATTAGTGTAAATCAAAGGATATTCGCTCCCCAAAAGCGCCAATCTCGCCCCTGTGACAGTAGTGCCGACCTGATCTGGTCATCTTTAAACCAATCTTGGATCATCTGTGGCGAAGCACGGCCTTGGCGTTTCCAGCTCGACCAGCTCTTGAACCCTGCGGAGATTTGTTGCGATTGAACTTACTTCCATTCAATTCTGTCTGACAGCTCTCAACATACATATATACATAGTGGCACAACTTACTTCCATTCAATTCTGTCTGACAGCTCTCAACATACATATATACATAGTGGCACAACTTACTTCCATTCAATTCTGTCTGACAGCTCTCAACATACATATATACATAGTGGCACAACTTACTTCCATTCAATTCTGTCTGACAGCTCTCAACATACATATATACATAGTGGCACAACTTACTTCCATTCAATTCTGTCTGACAGCTCTCAACATACATATATACATAGTGGCACAACTTACTTCCATTCAATTCTGTCTGACAGCTCTCAACATACATATATACATAGTGGCACAACTTACTTCCATTCAATTCTGTCTGACAGCTCTCAACATACATATATACATAGTGGCACAACTTACTTCCATTCAATTCTGTCTGACAGCTCTCAACATACATATATACATAGTGGCACAACTTACTTCCATTCAATTCTGTCTGACAGCTCTCAACATACATATATACATAGTGGCACAACTTACTTCCATTCAATTCTGTCTGACAGCTCTCAACATACATATATACATAGTGGCACGTCCGTGCCACTACCCAGTGACTCACCACTTGTAAGTGCTGCCTAAACATGTCTTGGTCCATGTCTCATCAAGTCAACACTCCCCTAGAGCTGTCAGACTTCAACCAATACAATGGCAACGCTATTCATAGCGTATGGGTCCAATCCCAATCCTCCTCCTGTTCCTCTCGAAAGCCTCCCTAGGCAGAGGCTTGGTCATCCCATCTGCTAGCATATTCCCCCCTGGAACCCAGTACACTTGGATTCTCCCTTCCTTGACCTCATCAACGACGTGATGAAATGCTATATCAACATGCTTGATTTTCGACGTGTTCGATACTCCTCGGGTCAGCTGTACAGCTCCCTTATTATCTCCAAGCAGTAGTGGCACTGTTTGCTCCCCCTTTCCTTCCAGTTCTGCAAGTAGTCGACGTCCCCAGAGGGCAGCTTTTGTGGCCTCCCCCATCCCAACATACTCTGCTTCTGTCGTAGATCTTGCCACTGATTTCATCTTCTTGCTATACGTCATGACGGCGCCTCCGTAGACCATAAAGACGAACCCCAGGATACTCTTCCGGTCCCTTGGATCAGTAGCGTAGTCGGTGTCAGAGAACGCTTCCCCATCTTGTAGGCCTGCAGAGCCGACGTGCCCTTCGATGTTGTGGTCAATGGAATAATAGTCGATATCGCTGCCTTCGACTCCTTGTGCGTGCTCATTATTTCCGCCATATGTGATACCGTGGTGAATAGTCCTGCTGACATAACCCAATATTCGTAGCAAAGCCTTCCAGTGGTTCCAGCATGCCTCTACCGTGAAAGATGCCATTCTGTTAACTGCGAATATAATGTCGAACCTCGTATTGCATAGCCAAATCAGCTTTCCGAGCAATTCCACGTATTTCAACCATTCGTCATGGTTCAGAGGCCGTCCCGGTTCCTCAACGAGCTTCCGTATAGCTCCAGGTTCCATGGGGGTTGCGTGCTTCATTGAGTCGTCGTAGAGAAATTCTGCCACGATTTCCTTCGCAAATTGTGATTGATCAATCATCAGCTTTCCTTTGTGCCTTTGAATCCGAATTCCGAGAATGTTCTCTGCTTCTCCGAGGTCTTTCATCTCAAATCTTCCCTTCAGCTTTTCCTTGACCCGTTCAATGGCAACCTCGTCCCCCCCTGTAATCAGAAAATCATCCACGTGCACGCCGATGATTACCCCCGACTCTGTATGTCTGAATATTGTCGGATCCACTGTCATCGGTGAGAAACCAATCTCCTTGAGATATTCTGATATTAGCAAATACCACATCCTTGCAGCTTGCTTCAATCCGTACAAACTCTTCAGGATCTGAACGTATTTCCCGAAATATTGCTGGAGCTCAGTTGGCACTTTCATGAAGATCCTTTCCTTTAGGTCTGCTGCAAGGAACGCAGCCACAGCATCCATCTGGTATACCTTCCAGCCTTTCCTCGCCGCTAAAGCTAGAATGATCCTCATCGCATCGAGCCGGATCGTGGGTGCGAAGGTTTCCTCGTAATTGATCCCATGTTTCTGTGTGAACCCTCTCGCGACTAGACGTGCTTTATACCGTAGTATCTTCCCTTCTTTGTCTTTCTTGTGATCAAACACAAGCTTGGCATCAACTACTTCTTTTCCGTGCACGTCAACTTCGTTGATTTCCTCCGAGAATGTCTGTCGTCGAATGAGATTCTGAACTTCCTCATCTATAGCTCCTACCCATTGATCCTTCTCACTGCCTTCCATCGCCTGTCGGAAGGTAAGCTTTTTCGGGTCGAAGTCGTACAGGTCTGTATTAGGCTGGAGAAGCGTCCTTGCTACCATGGCTCTTCCCTTCCTGCCACTCTCCCCTCGCTTCTTCAGACGTTCTGCCATGCGCTGTTCTTCTCTTTGCCGCCATTCCAGCTCTGCTCGCTGCTTCTCTGCTCTTTTGAGTGCCACGGCCTCTCGTCGAATCTGGGATCTTGTTTTCGGCAGACTCCTTTCAGGAGAGGTTATATCCGCCTCCCCTGTATTGACAATGATTGTGTCTCCTTGGAGCTCTTCCTCCGAATCTGCAGTGTCTTGGTCGGTCGGGTTCCCATCTGCTGCTTCTCCGGCATCCTCCCCAGCTTCTGTAGCTTCCTGGTCCGTAGTCCTATCCCTGGCCGAATCTTCGGCATCAGAGTCATCATCAGTGAGCTCCCCTTGCTCCTTTTTCTCTTCCTTCTCATCGTCATACTGCGATTGTGATTCTTGGCTGATTTGATTGTCCATATACTTGCTCTCATCGAATTCCACGAATCGAACCTCGTGGACCTTCTTATCAGCTGGGTTCCAGACTAGATAGATTTTATCTGTCTCCTCTTTGTATCCAACAAAAACTCCTTGCCATGCTCTTTTCAGAAGCTTTGTTCTCTTTTCTTTGGGAATAAATACCCAGGCAGGACATCCGAACACTCTCAAGTGCCCTGATCTTGGCTTCTCTCCACGCCATAACTCCCATGGGCTTTTAGCCATTCCCTTGACAACACCCCTATTTCTCAGATAGGCCGCTGTTGCGTTCGAAAACTCCCAGTATGCTGCCGGGAGGTCCATTTCGTGACGCATAGCAGACCCCCTCTCTGATATGGTTCTCATGCTAGCCGACGGACGGCAAACGGTGGGCGCGGATGAAGTTTATGCAAGACTGCGAGGCCTTGCGTCGAGCCTTTGACGAAGCCAGGCATCGGGACTGCCTGCCTTTCGACGAGTGGCTGAAAAGGACCATTGGCGGTTTCATCCTTGTGATGTTCAACTCTGAGAAGTCAAAGGAAGTAGCGATCAGCAAAGGCCTCGCCGCGCTGCCAAGTTTTTTCCGGGTCCAGTTCTGGGCTCCGATATATGACCATCGCTCTACGTCTCCTGATCAGGTGAGCGACGAAGCATCCCCCGGCAACGCTGAGCGCTAACCAGCCGTCTGCAGCCGCTCGACTTGCGAGACAAACGTGCCACTGGTGCGTTATTCTCGGTATTATCGGAGACATACCAGGAACAGTGGCTCAGACTCAACAGCCTCTCCGCATGGGAGACTGAAATGCCCACATTGTTGGAACTGCAGCGTGTCATGACCAGAGGCGACGCCTCTGACGTGCGAAAACTTCGTGACCTGACCGAGGATGTCCAGGAACTACTGACGATGCTTTTCAGCACAACTAACAACTGGCGCCTACCTCGCGAAGCATCGGACGTGGAGGAGGACCCATGGTGGTCAAAGGAGTCGACCGTGTATCGTCTCCTGGTGCCGATGGAGCGAAGTGCCGGGGGATGCCCATCCGTACCGACGTTCTTGCTGCCGACCCGGGAAAACGTCACATGGCTGAAAAAGGCCGGTCAGCGGCTATGGGCTCTCAAGCCATGTGTTGACCTGGATCTTCCAGGCCGAGGACTTAATATCGATCCAAGAGGTTGGAGCCTAGAGTTGCGCGAGCTTTCCAGGCTTCTACGGCGGGCCGATCTCCTCCTTCGCTGCAGCAGGGCTCTCTTCCTCACCGAACTACTGGAGCGTGATCTTGCGTACGAGTTTCTGCATAGAGGTCGGAGAGGTCTCGATGAGGAACAAAGGCTCTTGGGCTCATTCCTCATGAGCGCCCAGCCGCCGCAGGAACGCCAAGTTATGGACCACGGTAGCGCAATAAGGAACGACAGCGTGGAGGATGATGATGATTCCTATTCAGGATCGTAGATGTGGAAATATAGTCAACTAGATTGCTTAGCCACCATGTTGCGATTGAACTTACTTCCATTCAATTCTGTCTGACAGCTCTCAACATACATATATACATAGTGGCACGTCCGTGCCACTACCCAGTGACTCACCACTTGTAAGTGCTGCCTAAACATGTCTTGGTCCATGTCTCATCAAGTCAACAAGATTCCAATGTATTCACGCTGCCTCCTACAGTATCCAACTGAGGGGTATTTCACGCCCCGTCTGCCTTATCGAGGCCGAAGAATGTAGCATCGAAATCTCCGTGCTCGAGGGTATTGAAGGTGCTGTCGCGATCATTCATGAGGTCGTCAAATGTGTCGCCACCCATACCACCGTCGCCGAGACTGAAGTCAAAGTCCATGCCATCGGCTTGTCCATCGCCCGTGAATATGTCGGCGAATGTTGAGTCCTGCATGTCACCACTTTTCTGTTCCCCCGGCTTGCCCTGAGTATCGGTGGTGACTGGCGCGTTCATTGGCGCGTTGAGATTGGAGGGCACGATTCCATCGAGGGTGTTCATATTGTTGCCGTTGTTGTCATTCTCGTTGCCATCCGCGGGAGCGAATGAGGCGAGATCAAAAGACGGATCACCCGCCATGTTCATATTGGAGGCGTCTCCGACGGGCTGATCTTGCGACTCGTTATTGGTCGGGGCAAGTGTAAACTCCATATCTGTAAAGTTCAGCCCTGAATTCAAATTCATTGCTTCCTGGCCTCCAGAGCCATTGTTATGATCTCCCGCGCCATTGGCGTCCGGCGCTGGCATGGTACCTGAAGTGTTGGATGGTGTAGTGCTCTCCACCTTGATCCCAGAGGCCGCAGGAGGGACCTGTGACGCGGCGTTCTCCTCCTTGACTGTTCCGGATGATTGATTGCCATCGGGTAGGCTCATGCCCATGTCGGGAAATGGGGCGACTGGCTTGACCGCAGGCTCGGGTTTGATTGAATGATCCCTATGCGCGGCTGCCGGGGACGAAGCCAGATCCATACCCGTGGGAGATCTTGAATGCTGATCGATAGACAGCTTCTGGGGATTTTCGGACGGATTGGTCTTTGCCCTTTGCGACTGTAGTTCGTTGAGGTCGCGAAGGAGGACTGACTTGGCGCGAATCTTGACATTTGAACATTGCGTCAGCAGGGAAGCGTCGGAAAGGTGAAGGAACTGGATTGAACGTACTATATCACTCTCTAGATCATCGAGAGCGGCATGAAAGGCCTTTATGGTCTCTGGCAATCTTGCCTGAAGGGCGCCTTGCGGCGCAGCAACATTGCCATGGCCGTCGCGGCGAGAGGCACGCAGCGCCTTCCCAGTTTGTATCAGCTGTGTGCGAGAGGTGGAGGACAACGTTAGCCGAAGTTAATAGAAAGGCAACAAAAGCGCACAGAAACGCGCGTGGCCCACTTACCACGTCGTTGACGAGAAGCTGGAGGGCGTCGAGGGGATCCTTGGCCCTTGATTGCGGCGCGGCCATTCCGACAAAACGATGATAGACCGCAGCAAAGGTGGAAGGGTCCGATGCTTTGATGCCGTGCACAAGGTAGAATGAAATGACGATTAAGAAGAATCTTGGCCTTGAGAGCAGGTAGTAATTTGTCTTGGGCAGTGCGAGGATGAAGGGCGCAGTGAAGGATGTCGTCAGTGGATGGGGAGTTAAGCAAGGTAGAAAGGTAGGACATATATGGGTGGTTGCGGAAGGGATGGTGTTTGGGCTGGGGGCAGGCGGGCAAGAGTCGTCGGGTCTCCCCAAAGCAACCTGCCGATGTGGGGGCGGAATGTTTCAAGGTTTCCGGATCTCCTTTGACATTTGACGATGCTGGGGTACTGGACCGTGTCAACAAGGTTCGAGACTGTGGGACCCTAGCCATATCACATGGGTCGATGCACATGCGACGATTGGAATACAGTGCCAGATGGAACTATCAAGTGCGGCTTTGACGCGTCAGTACATTGTCGCGCCACTCTGTAAGTCTGGACGAGAAAAAACAGATGTGATACCTACACAATACCTTTAAGTTCCATCCCTTGAGATCTTCTCGGAGGTACCCGAATAGTAGCTCCCAGGCTCTAGGGATCCGCCGTCCTGCTCCCTTTTCATGGTGCTGCAAGCCACGCAAAAGTACCTCGACTTACTCATGGCGGCCCGCTCTAAGCCTCCTACAGTAATGTCACCAGCCGTCAGCACCCTTTTCGCTGGCACCATCTCACACGACGCGCCAAAGACAACCTCTCGTTTGCAGCGAATCTCGAGAAGCTTCAAGAAGATGGGATGAAGCGCACAATGACTCGGCCTGCCCCGACCGATCACACATTCGCCTCGGCGTCCTCTTCATCTCATTCGCCGCCTAGCTTCACGCCTCCACCATCCGACGACAGAGATGAACTGGACTTCCTGGGCGATCCAGCCGACAATGGCGACGACGAAGAAGACGAGGTCGGGACCGGGGCCCGCCGGCAAGGAGACGACGAAATTTTCGACGACGACCCGACCCGCGAAGACTTGAACGCTCCTCTCTCCTTCAAGCGCAGGCCACAGCCGTCACTCCTTTCAATACCCGCTCGGCTGTTTGGCAGCTCGCAACAGCCACGCCGCGACTTCTCTTTACCTCGGAGGCGACATTCACCAAGCACCTCGACAAAGGCTGGGGTGAGCGGCTTGGACGCCTCAGCCAAGGACGGGTCATCAATCGACTGGAACAACGAGGGACCAGGAAGGCGCGTCGGTTACGAAGATCTTACCGCCATTGACTGGATCTTCGAGTACACCAGAGAGCGCCAACGATTGCGCGTTCTCTCATCAAGTATCACTGGAATAGCTGGATATTTCCGACGTCTTTTGGATGCAAGTCAAGTTTGGATCATTCTGGTCCTCACAGGCCTACTTGTCGGTAGCATCGCCGCAGCCATTGACGTTACGACCGACTGGCTGGCCGACCTCAAACTGGGATTCTGCTCTAGCGGTCCCGAGGGCGGTCGGTTTTACCTCAACAAGAGCTTCTGCTGCTATGGCTATGACCAAGGATCGAACTGCGCAGGGTGGAAATACTGGAGCGATGCCCTTGGCGTTCAGGGGATTGGCGGCAAATGGTTCATTGAGTATTTCTTCTTTCTCGTCTTCTCTGTATGCAACCTCTTGTCCAGCGGAGCTGCCGCATCATCTGCTGATGTGCGTCTCCAGGTCTCCCTTGCGTACTGTGCTGCTTTACTCGTACAAGAGTATGCCATCTACGCCAAACATAGCGGCATTCCCGAGATCAAGACCATTTTAGGCGGCTTCGTGATGCGCCGATTTCTCGGTACATGGACTCTCATCACAAAATCACTGGGGCTGGTGAGATGTCTTCTGTCCCCTTTTGGCCTTCTATTACTTATTGATGCTGCTAGGGCTTAGCTGTCGGCTCTGGCATGTGGCTTGGGAAAGAAGGACCTCTAGTTCACGTGGCATGTTGTTGCGCGAACCTATTTATCAAGCTGTTTGGCAATATACGAGATAACGAAGGTATGAGCAGTAGCAACCACGTCAACCTGTCTCGCCGACTGACACCACATAGCTCGAAAACGAGAAGTGCTCTCTGCTGCAGCTGCATCGGGCATATCGGTTGCGTTTGGCTCCCCCATTGGAGGTGTCTTGTTTAGTCTCGAGGTATGCTCAACGTGGCTTTCCTTCTCGAGTCCCCTGACTTGGGACTTTACTGATCCTACCACAGCAACTCTCGTACTACTTCCCCGACAAGACAATGTGGCAGAGCTTCGTGTGTGCCATGACTGCCGCTGTGGCATTACAAGCATTTGATCCGTTTCGATCTGGGAAGCTTGTCCTATATCAAACCAAGTATAGCGGTGACTGGCACGGCTTCGAGATTGTTCCCTATGCCATGCTCGGAATCTTTGGAGTGCGTCTTTTGCTGCAAAACCCGAGTTTCCCGGGGTGCATGCTAATACAGCTATAGGGCATCTACGGAGGACTCTTCATCAAGGCTAACATGGCCGTTGCGCAATGGAAGAAAGCCAGGCCAGGACTTCCCGGTCCAATTGCCCAAGTCGCAGCTGTGGCTTTGGTGACGGCCCTCATCAATTATCCCAACTTTTACATGAAGGTGCAGTCCTCGGAGCTCGTTTCCAACCTCTTCGCCGATTGCTCGCGCATTCTCGATGATCAAATCGGTCTGTGTAAGACAGGTGCTGCGTCCGCCAGCACCATTGTCCTCCTTATCTTCGCTGCGGTCTTGGGCTTTGTCCTCGCGGCCATCACCTTCGGCCTGCAAATCCCCGCAGGCGTCATCCTGCCTTCCATGGCAATTGGAGCTTTGACAGGGCGAGCTGTCGGGATCGTCATGGAGATATGGGTCACAAACCATCCGAGTTTCATCGTCTTTTCCTCTTGCGCTCCGGATGCGCCCTGTATCACGCCGGGCACGTATGCCATCATTGGCGCGGCGGCTGCTCTCGCTGGTGTCACGCGCATGACTGTGTCCATCGTGGTCATCATGTTTGAACTTACTGGTGCATTGACCTATGTGCTCCCCATCATGGTCGCCGTCATGATCTCGAAATGGGTCGGCGATGCCTTCTCTCGCCGTGGCATCTACGAATCCTGGATTCACTTCAACGAGTACCCGTTTCTCGACAATAGCGAAGAAATGGCAATTCCGGATATGCGCGCTTCTCAAATCATGACTCGCATCGAGGACTTGATCGTTCTCACTGCGACAGGCCATACGATTGCATCACTCAATACCATTCTCAACATGCATCCTTATCGAGGCTTTCCCGTCATATCCGATCCTCGCGATGCAATCCTACTCGGCTACATCTCCCGGGCCGAGCTGAGCTACAATATCCGTACCGCGTCGCAGCCGCCTCGATCCTTGGCTCCGGATACCGAAGTCTTCTTCTCGCACCAGCCTTTGGCCGACCCGCGTTCGACGCTTGATCTGCGTCCCTGGATGGATCAGACGCCACTCACACTCACTTCACGTACGAGCTTGCACCTAGGCGTATCGTACTTTCAGAAGCTGGGCCTGCGCTACGTGCTCTTTAGCGATCGCGGCGCGCTTCAAGGTCTGCTCACGAAAAAGGACGTCTGGTATGTACTCAACGGTGCCGATGAGACGCGGCGCACTGGCGCCGATGGCCCACGCGGAGGCACGGGCGGCGAGGCGAGCAGACGAGACGGCTCAGGTCCAGGGCTGGAGGAGCGGGGCCTATTGCGTGATGAGGATGCTGCGACGGATGATGGCGAAGTCATGGGCGAAGATGACCGAATGTCGATATTGTAGACTTTCCGAAGTGTGCTTTCCCTCAACCGATTACCTCTCACGCTCTTGGACTCTTACTTTGCATTTTGACTCGTTTCATCTAGTGCTTGGGATAGAAGGAAAGCGACAGTATCATCCGTATGAGCAGTGTATAAAGTCATTACGTATAACACGAGTATGCGGCGCTTTGAGGCTCAAATTGTTAAGAAAGCTAAAAATTTCGAGTTGACAGTCATCTTGCTTGGCCAGCACTCACCAACTAGGCCATTGACAATTTCGCACGGCCAAGCACAGAGGAAGCTGGCTGCGAGCCCAAGTCCCTTCTCCTAGAATGGCGCCCGGTCTCATAATAAATTCGCCACACGGGTCGATTGGCGACCACGGCGCAGCTGCCTGGCATTCATTGTTGGTCGGCTAGCCAGTCATTCGTACGCTGAACGTCCGGCAAACCTATCATGATGTAATCAAACATACGTATACAGTACATGTAGGCAGGCGCGAGTGATGGCCCCTCAGGCAAGTACGTATGGACGCACGATGGCAGCCGTGCAAGCTTCAAGCCACTTCAGGTCAGGCTGGATCATTTGTTTCTCAGACCGTCCCCTCATCAGGGAGCTCGCGCTTGGTGGTTACGGGCAGGCTCCTTAGGTACCAAGATACTCGAGTCTGCCGGTAGCGCGAGGTACAATACCCCGAAACTGGACGTGTACCTTGGGTCCCGCCGCCCGTGACGAGTAGGTGCTCCTGATCCCTCAAGGTACCCACAGTTGCCCGAAGCCGCCCCTTAAACTGGTACCTTGCTGAGACCATGGTCCTGTAGGTCCCTTAATCAACCTCCACTCTAGTGGGCTCATCTTTTTTCCTGCATCCCTCCCGCCTCAGCATACATACAGTACTGGCATACTTTCGTGGCAGGGGAAAAAAGCTCTCGAGCAGAAACCGCCGGTCCGTCTCCTCGCGATCTCGGCCACCTGGCTCCTGGGGCTGCCATTTTCGTTTGTTCGGCTCGACATCGTCGCCCTTTTCCTTCAGCAGTCTTCCTCGTCTCGTCTTGGTCCCCCTATCTGCTCGTCGTACCGCCGTCATATCCTGCGCTTCTCCTCCTTACAGCTTCTCGGGCGTTCCTTGTGCCAGGCCTACAACCTATTTTTGCGAGAACCCTCTTCTCCGTCTGCGATCCCCTTTTTTCTTGGAGCTGTGCCTGTCTCTTCACGACTCTTATTGACGCCGCGCTGGTCCCTTTGATTTTCCTCTGTGCTCCACGCATCTCCTCAATCTTCCAAAATGGTAAGCATATCTCGATGTGTTTCCTCCGAAAAGCCCAACCCGCGCGCTTTCAATTCCCAACGTTCCTATCCACCTCGCCGCGTTGGTTGTCTTTGTACCCGTTGCAGCAACGGAGCACTTTGTCTTTGGCGAGGGCTATCAGAAGGCACAGGATTCAGCTAACACAAGATACTTTCCATTTATTGCAGATGCCCGCCCAGCCTCAACCCGGCGGCTTCGAAGCTGGCCAGAATGGCCAGTCCAACACGGCACACATGGTGCCGCCTCCGCTACATATACCCCAGAACACGAACCCTATCCCGACCGCCATCACATCACCCATGTCGGGCGGCGACAACGGTGGCATGATGTCCCCTGGAGGGTCAAGCAGCTTCCGACGGGCCGCCCCCGAACCCAACAAGCGCGCGCTCTACGTTGGTGGCCTCGACCAAAGGGTCACCGAGGATGTCTTGCGCCAGATCTTCGAGACGACAGGTCATGTCCAGAATGTCAAGATTATTCCCGACAAGAATGCAAGTCAAAGCACGCCATCATCGAGCGACAAAGCACACGCTAATGCGCTGATTCAACAGGCTAAGGGCTACAACTATGGTTTCGTGGAATATGACGACCCTGGCGCTGCTGAGCGGGCCATGCAGACGCTCAATGGACGTCGAGTTCATCAATCGGTATTTCTCCATCACCATGGTGCGAGACGGGGCTGCTAACGAAGGGTTTGCCGTAGGAGATTCGAGTCAACTGGGCCTATCAGTCCAACACGTCGAGCAAAGAGGATACCTCCAGTCACTTTCACATCTTCGTGGGTGACCTGTCCAATGAGGTCAATGATGAGATACTCCATCAAGCCTTCTCCGCCTTTGGCTCGGTTTCCGAAGCCCGCGTCATGTGGGACATGAAGACCGGCAGGACTCGCGGCTACGGCTTCGTTGCCTTTCGCGACCGCTCCGACGCCGAGAAGGCCCTGAGCTCCATGGATGGTGAGTGGCTCGGCTCAAGGGCGATCCGTTGCAACTGGGCGAACCAAAAGGGCCAGCCGTCAATGGCTCAACAACAGGCTATGCAAGCCATGGGTCTCACTCCTACTACGCCGTATGGCCATCATCAGTTCCCTGCTCACGGCGTCGCAAGCTACGAAGTCGTTTTGAACCAGACGCCCAACTGGCAGACTACTTGCTACGTCGGTAACCTGACGCCGTATACGACCCCAAATGATGTGGTGCCCCTTTTCCAGAACTTCGGCTTCGTGGTCGAGTCCCGCTTCCAAGCAGACCGGGGCTTCGCATTCATCAAGATGGATACACATGAGAACGCGGCAATGGCAATCTGCCAAATGAATGGGTACAATGTCAACGGCCGTCCTCTCAAGTGCAGTGTAAGTCAAGCTCATACGAGGCTCCTGGGCACGCAAGCGGATACACTAACACGCATGACACAGTGGGGCAAGGATAAGACTCCAAATTCCCAACAGAACTACGACCCATCGCAACACTACAGCCCGCAAAGTGCCCAAACCCCGGGCGGATACGCGGGCACGCCGACCTATTACCCACAGTACGGTGGTGAGTGAAAGGGACCAAGTTGAATCATGACACAAACCCGTACTGACCCGAACATATGATGCAGCTCAGTACAGCAACCAGCATGGCAACTTTGGGGGCCCGCAGGCTACATCGCCGGGCGCCGGCTACGGGGGCTCGCCGATGGGTTATGGCGGACCGCAAAGTGCGGGAGGCTTCGGGCGCGGCCAGCAGGCCCCTAATGCGCAATGGAACCAGCCACAGCCAGGACAGACGTTCAACAACGGTTTTGGCGGCTATCAGTCTTGATGAGCGAGCGGCATGGCCATTGAACGAACCTGTGTTGAAGCCGGTGGCGAAATGGCCGACAAGGGCGCCATTCTCGAGGGCCAGGAGCAGCGATAAAAAGCGCGTTTGTCTTTTTTAAAGATTTCCGTACTTGTTTTTCCATGTCCCTTTCCCGATTTCCTAGTATGGCGATGATTTCTACGCTTGTTGAGGACTGATCTGGAAAACGAAGTCGGGCCTGTTTCGTCTGCTCGTCATTTTGCTCGTCGTCTTTCCCCTTTCCTTGAAGCATTTGGATCTTGTTTGTTGATGCCAAGCATCCACCCAGTGATCCTTGTTGTCATAATTTCCAAAGTTGAACGATTTGGCCGTCCTTTTTCGATTGCTTGGGGCCGTTACCCTTGACGGGCAGGCCGGAAAAAAAAGTTGCATGAATGCTCGTCTGGAATACCCCTTTCAACTTTGCTAGCCCAATGACTTGGCCTGAGCGTTTTACTCTTTCTATATACGAGGTTCACGACTTTCCTATCTATGGTCTGCAGTGCAATATCACACAAGAGAATCATCCTACGGAAGGTGAAATCTTTCCTGAGTCTTGCAGCTTTCGCGAAGGAAAGTGAGGGCGGCGAAGTGTAGTAACAAGTAAACATGGCGGTCGGACGGGCAATAAATGGACGATGCCAGGGATGGGCTCATATGAGGTGTTGCAAGTCTGTACTGGGTAGCAGAGCTGCGTACGGGAGTCAGCACAGACGTGAATTGTATGCACTGGAGATGCCTCTTCACGCCGTCCGCGTCACCAAATGTCGCCATTTCGAATATCCTAGTGCGCCAGAGCATCGCGGCGACGCAGGCGTGGCGTTCCTGCACTGCGAAAAGTTCACGGGAAGCACAGCCGGGTGAACGAGGCGAAACGTTGCGATCTGAGAAGGCGGATGCGGGGCTGGGCCGAGGGCGTAACCGTGAAGTACGTTATGCAAGGGCCCGACAGACGATGCTATCCCAGGTACTGTACTCTTTGGTGCAGCAATAGGTGCCGTCATCATTGAAAGGCTTAAGGTGAGTTTGGCGGGCGATGATGTCGGCATAGGGAAACTTGTGGGAGCGCGTCGTCGACTCCTTGCTGCCCATTCCGCCACGGCTGCCAATTCGGCGGCCGTCCCGCCCGGCCCCAGACTGGCCGCAACCCTTGTTTTGTCGGTCCCCACAGGAAAGTCTCACTGTTGCTCGTCGAGGCGTCTGTCCGCGGCCCATTTGGTTGCGCCTGCGAAGAGAGAGGACGGTAATCTCAAGCGAGGACCGAGGATATTGTTGCGCCATGTTCTGGGCGACAAAGGAGGCATCATCAAGTTCCCTTGGCGCGGACAGCGGGAGATTGTAACGAGGTGGTCGATGGCTCCATTGAAAGTTGCTTGGCTGCAGGCGGGCCATGATCCCCAGACGGCGTCGCAGCCAATGCGGCGGTGGCCATGGTAACTCGGGGAGAAATCGACCTAGCGCCCCCGACCACCACCTCCCTCGATTCTCCCATGGGCGGCATTCCCCCCCTTCCCTCTTTCCCCTCGCCTCTCAAATCATTTGGCCAAAAAGCACAGCATGGTCTTGGCGGGTGAATGAATGATGGGGAGCGGGTCGCTGCACGTACAGTAAGTCAGAACAGAAGAGCACACAAGGTAGGTACTAGGTAGGTAGTATATAGGTACGTAGGTACCCATGTTGGTGGCGGCGGAAGGCGTTGCGCACCTATTGATTGGACGCTGCTGCTGCTAGCATCAAATGAAGGTCGCTGGCAGACCGCATGTGTGACTAGCAAGATAGGGGTACTTGGGTATGACGGCGTTACTGTATGTGCGCTGCGGGTTACCTCATCCGCCGCTCTCTTGTACTCCTCCATTGCCCTCGCAACTCCAAAACACCATCCGTCTGGTTCCTCCCCCATCGCTCTCTGCTGCTGCAACTGGCATCGCTCTGCCGGCACCGGGAGCGCCCACCCCCCTCCTCCGTCACAACTCTTGCCCTCCTGGAGGCCACCATGGGCGTATAGGCCAGCTCCAAAGGTACCGCACACGACCTTGTCACCTCGTTCTCCGCCTCGGGACTTGGGCTGCCGCCGCCGAGGTGCCCAATTCCCCAGCGCCCGTCTCCAATCCGCCCGCCCGCATGCACGCCTGGCGCGACAAATTCTCGTTCTCGAGCTACCTAGCAGGGGCAAGGCGAACCCCGGGACCATCCTACAATCGCCTCGCTCGTCTCTTTGCCCCGTCATAGGCCGGGCTAGTCGTTTCCTCGAGTCGATTCCAAGGCTGCGCTGCTCCGTGTCCATATCCGTCGTCGCCGGCGCCCCCCCTCGTCCTCCGTCGCTGCCGCGACCACGCTTCAAGACGCCGTCACCGTCGCCGTCACCGTCGCTGCCTTGTCACCTGCGCCTCAGTCGCCATGGATCCATCTTGGTCGCAGCCATACTCTGAATCGCCTGGCGCTTCGCGAAGACACAACGGCGGCTCGCACATACTGCGAGACTACGCTGGCCAACCCTCGGCCGCCTCTGCCGCCGGCTACACCTACGATCATCCCTCATACCATGGCGGTGCCTCCGTCCATGGCACTACTCACGGCGCTGTGCACGGCGTCGCCAATCCTGCCGTCTCTCCTCTCATAACGGGCGCTTCAGCTCTGCGCGATAATAACGGGGACATCCCCATGCACGATGCCCACGATGCCCATGCAGGCATCAAGTACCCCATGAGACCCCATCACCAGTCTCATCTCTCGGGCGGCCGCCCTACCAGTCTCCATTCTCCACAGGAGCAGCCTTCTTCGGCGGCTCAGCGTTACTCGCCCATGGACACGCTGTCCCCAACATCGCCATACTCCAAAACGAGCCAATTCGCCCACCCGCCTGCCCAATCGTCATCTCCAGGCGGCCAGAGTGAGTATCCCCAGAGTCCATACTTCTCGGGACGACACATGGGTCAGCATCTGCCTCCCATTGCTCCATTCGCCTCGGCTTCACAGGATGGCTATCCTTCAGCGACCGTATCGAACCTCGACGGCAGCTTAGTTCACAACCCCAAGTCTCCACCTCGTTCCATGCCTTCAGCGCTGAAGCCTGTTCCTGAGTTCAAGAAAGTGAGGGCCGTGTCCGATTTGCAACCCAGGAAGAGTAGGCAGCCGCCGTTCCGCCGTGCGAATCCCGAAGGAGGCTTCATCAGCGTTAGTGTTTTTTTGCCTGGACCCGCGTCCAAGTCGTCCCTTGCTAATGAGTTCTTTCAGCCACTGCAAGCGCTGACGGTCCACCTTCCTGCGACGTATCGGATTTGCAATCCAGCATTCAAGTACGAGACGTCACGGAACCCTCGCAGAGTCTTGACGAAACCTAGCAAGGGCGTCAAGAACGACGGATACGACAATGAAGACAGCGACTACATCCTATATGTCAACGATATCTTGGGCTCGGAGGAAGCCGGCCACAAGTAAGCGACTCGCATAGCGCCTGCCGTCCCGTAGGTACACGATTGTGCTGACGACGCTTCCAGGAATCGCTATCTCATCCTCGACGTACTTGGACAGGGCACGTTTGGACAAGTTGTAAAGTGCCAAAATCTCAAGACGCAGGAAGTGGTTGCTGTCAAGGTCATCAAAAATCGAACCGCCTACTTTAACCAGAGCATGATGGAGGTTTCGGTACTCGACCTGGTAGGCTCGGTCCTTCTCGTCACTGGATGCCGCCACCAAGCTAACCCAGTGTCCTAGCTAAACACCAAGCTCGACAAGAACGACGATCATCACCTTTTACGCCTCAAAGACACTTTTATTCACCGACAGCACCTGTGTCTCGTGTTCGAGCTGCTCAGTGTCAATCTTTACGAGCTAATCAAGCAAAACCAATTCCGCGGGCTCAGCACAACCCTCGTCCGGGTCTTTGCTCAGCAACTCCTCAACGGTCTCGCGCTGCTCAACAAAGCGCGGCTGATTCATTGCGACCTGAAGCCCGAGAACATTCTGCTCAAAAACTTGGAAAGCCCCATCATCAAAATTATCGACTTTGGTTCGGCCTGCGACGAGCGCCAAACAGTCTATACTTATATTCAATCCAGATTTTACCGCTCTCCCGAAGTTCTCCTGGGACTGCCCTATTCTTCGGCAATCGACATGTGGTCTCTAGGCTGCATCGTCGTAGAGCTGTTCCTAGGGCTTCCCCTGTTCCCCGGATCTTCCGAATACAATCAAGTCTCTAGGATCGTCGAAATGCTAGGCAATCCACAAAACTGGATGATTGAAATGGGAAAGCAAGCAGGAGAGTTTTTCGAGAAGAGGCAAGACGAGTTTGGTCGGCGCACGTATCATTTAAAAAGCATGGAGCAGTACGCCAGGGAACACAACACCAAGGAGCAACCCAGCAAGAAATACTTTCAAGCCAACACCCTACCGGAGATTATCAAGTCATACCCGATGCCGCGGAAGAACATGAAACAGAGCGAGATCGATCGAGGTGAGTATCCCGTGCGCGGCGCGCTGAATATGCTGCTGACTGCTCAATAGAAATGAACAATCGAATTGCCTTCATTGACTTCGTCAGGGGCTTGTTGAACATCAATCCTTTGGAAAGGTGGTCGCCGCAACAAGCCAAGCTGCATCCATTCATTACCCAGCAAAAATTTACAGGTCCATTCGTGCCTCCGATGAACCTCAAGTCGAGTTCGCTCAACCGATCACCCGCACCTGGCACGCAGCAGCAGCAACAGGCCGAGGCTCTAAGCAAGCAACGCGCGCAGGCGGCTCAGGCTCAAGCGACCACGGCAACTCAAGGGGCCTACGTCAATATGGCGGCTGGACAATATCCTCAGGCCGCCCACCAGCAGCCGCCCATGTACAGTAGTAGCGCCGTGTACAACCAAGGACCGTCCCACGGCAGCATGGCGTCTGCGTACGGCTCGCAAGCTCAATACGGTCAAATGGTCATGCAGCCTGGGCAGCAAATGGCTACGGCGCAGTACGGAAGCGTTTCCCAGCCAAACATGTACGCACAAGGAGGTGTTCGGACCAGCCGACAACGCGCTTCGACCATGGAGCAACAGCAGAGTGGCATCCCCGCCGCGATACAAAGGGTGGCAAGCCATCTCGATCCTAGTCAGCCCATTCGGCTGCAGCCAAGTCCTGCATACTATCCACCGCCGAACGACGGCATGTCAGGCGTCGAGACTACTCCAGGTCGAGCTGGCAGGCGTGCTAGCAGGTTACAGCAAGGCGGGCGGTCGAATCGTGACTTCATTCGAAACCTCGAGGAACGTACACTTGAAGAGGGCTTCATGGGACAAAACCCATGGCATTGAGCTCGAATTCAGCCCGACAATGCGCCTCGGAACTAGCAAGAACTCCATGATGAACTTTGTAGCAACCTCAAACAACCAGGGACTACGGAGAAGGCGGTTCAGGGATTGTAGCACCATGACACAGAGGCATCTGAACATCTGTCAAGCTTCCTGGTCATTTCAAATTTTGCAAAAAAAAGCAGAAAGCTCCAAATCTGTTGACGTTGATTGGTCAAAGCACGGGCGAGGGTCAGCCTTGGACAGGATTCCGCTCCTCTCTTGCGATTGACCTTGCAATCTTGAGCTGCGGCAAAAGCTGCTCGGCGGCATACAGGGCGGGAAGTGTAGCATTGCCGCCACACGAGAGATGAGCGAAGCCATATGCCGAAGCCCTGGCAACTTTCTTTGCCTCGCTTGTCGACTGACCTGACCGACTCGACCAATTTCCAGGTGTCTCAGTCATGGCGTCGGGCGATGCTGTCCAAGTCCGTCTTTTGCCAGCCACCGTCGGCTCGAGAGAGACTGTAGCTCTTGCCTTCCAACGTTCCCGATTAAGGCAATAGATTCTGATACGAGCAGGCGGGATACGGAGCAGGAGGGCGGCATCCTCACAGAATCGCGGCGGGATTGGGGCGACTTCGTTCGCCGGACGGCGAATTAGACTGACGCCTGCACGGAGCAAAGGGGGACACACTTCTGTTTGTTTAAACTTCGTATTCGCTTTTGTGCCTTTTTGTTGTCACGCATGAACAAACGATTACGACACCGGCTGGTCCTTGGGATGGGCATGAGAACGGGCTGTAGGTAGCAGCGAGGGCGAGGGATATACAGCCATTGGGTCGGACGGGGTTTTTCTTTCTCGAGGGCTTGAATGCGCGTGAGAAGGCAGGCGGCTTCGCCCAGGGACGTGGCGATGATTGTGATGCGGCTTTGGTTTCACTTGACTACGAAGTACGGTACATGCAGCGAGAAAAGAAAAGGGGGAATTGCCAAGCTTGCCTATGCAGACGCTGCCAATGGATTTTCCAGTCATGATTCTTGGGAAATGAATAGCCTCTAAAGACATATCTGCGACCTAGATCAGCGGTTGTATTCGGAGGGCAAATCCGTGCAGTTTCAACCAAAGCGTACGCTCTAAGCACCGTGCCTCCCTCAGAGTCTGCAAGTGTTTTTTTCCTTTCTTTTGCCCGGAAATCTTTACAACGCCGCAATGTGGATATATAACAAAGGCATCTAGGCGGCGCAACACGTGGAGGGTGTACAGAGGGCCGCCGCCGTGTCTGGACATTTTCAGTGCTCCTCTCAAGAGCAGCGTCGTTCCCACCGAGACAACGACGGGCGACGAGAACGGGTTTTCCAAAGACACGGGGAGGGAGCCTCTTCATCCACCGCGCCGGAAGCCCCGGCCCCGCTGGTTCCGCGCAACAATCTTATCGCTGTACAGAGGCCGTCCGGGGCCGCCGAGCGAGTTGCTCTTGTCGCCGAACAGATCCGTGGTGCAACCCACGCCGCTGTCGGCGACGCGCTCGCGAGGGGGGTTCCTACTGGCCACCGTACCGTTGGCAGGCCCGGTCGGGGCGGCGGTGCTCGGCGTCGAGGGCTGGTAGCCGCCAATTTTGGGGTACACTTTGAGAAGTCTGCCGTCGGCCTATGTGGATGGGCTGTCAGCGGAATCGGGTTTTGGCAAGGCGGCAGCCTGAACTCACAGTCATGTCGTTGAACGTCTTAATCACCCGCTCGCTGCCCTCGCGGGAGACAAATACCATCTCGGCCATGATGAAGGGGGTTGTCTTGACGATACGGCAGCTCACCATCTCTCCGCCAATGGGCGTGACGGCGCTCTCGATGTCTGCCGCCGTCGTCCCAGGCGCAAAATTCTGGCCCATCACGGCAAAGGGCCCTGCGAGTCCTCGTATGGTTATGCCCATGCCGCCGGAGCTCGGGGAGCTGACGACGTTGACCTGATCGACATCCATCCTGTCAACAGCCGAAGCGAGCCTGTCCCTTCGCTGTGCGGCCGTGTTCCTCTTGGATGGGGGTTTGCTGTTTCTGTTGTTGCCGAGGGCCGACGGGTGACTGATGCGGGATTCGAGCGCGGTCGAGGCGGGCCGGCGCTGGTTGACCGATTCGTGCAGATCATGCAGATCGTGAGTCCATTCGCCATCTACATTGCCCTGTGGTTCGCTGTGCTTGTTCCAATTCGCTGAAGAGACGCGCTGCTTCTGGAGACGCGGCGATACGAGAGAAGCGGACAGGCTCGTGTCAGCGATGGCGCAGGCGCGCAAAAGGTCGAGAGACGACGAACCTTGTTGACTCCGACACGGCTCGCCAGAGAGCCGCCTGGCGCGTGCTTGAGCTTCGAGGGCGCGCTCTGTCGTCGGTCGCGTGAAAAGATCTTGTCGGCGAGGGCCTCATTCCTCTTTCGCTCGCGGGCTGTTGCGATGCCACGCGGAGGAACCTGTCAGTAAGGTCTTTGTTCGTCTCTCCAGATTGTCGGACAGCTCTCATTCGCACAGGGGCAGGGAATATGCACCGTCCGAGATGAACTTTTGGAAGTCGGGGGCGTTGCCCGCCATGATGTTGCGCAGCTCGTGAATCGATGATATTGCAGTATGCGGTCGGGATGAGAACGGTGACACGATGAATGGGAAAAGTGCCGGGCGTGCGAAAAGCGTATTGGAGCAGACAGTCGTCGCAAGGGTATGCAAAGGTGGGTGATGGCGGTTTAAGGGATGCAATGGAGGATCAAATCGAAGGTTAAAGAATAAGTGAAGGGCACTGCGGCCGCCTGAGGTGGTTTGCGAACGCCAGCTGGTTGTGTGAGCACCAGCCACAGCGTCTCCATGCAAAGGGACCAAGGCGTCTAGCGTCCAGTGCAGCAAGTAGAGTAACGTAAGGTACCTAAGGTACCTACCTACCTTACTGTTCCGTAGCCTCAGCCTCAGGAACCCAGGGCAGGTACTGGAATGGCGCAAGGATTCATGGGAGCGTCCCCCATCTTGCTCCCCAGTCCCCACACAGTCAGCGCTACTCCAGGCACCCCCCCAACCGTACCTACCCGTTGTACTGTACACCGTGCAGCAGCGATGAGATAAGATAAGGCAGCCGTTGCCAATTTTCTGCGGCGCCGTCATCATCAAAAAGTCCGATCCTGAGGTCTCTGCCTCGACTCGCAATTTCATCCACCGTGTAGTCTCGAAACCCAACAATCGAAGCGTCGAGAGACAGCGCTCTTCCCTTCGCGATGGCCGGAAGCTTCCTCAGTTGCGCCGCGTGTCTGCGCAGGATAAACCAGGTCGCCGTACCGCGACGAGCACTCGTCTCGGCCAGCACCATTCCAGCTCGCAGCGCAATATCCACTGGCCGTCGAAGCAGGCGATTTTCTACGGCTCAAGAAACAGGAAGCGTCGCTCTGGCGGAACCTAGTGATGCGCATGTCATCACTCCTTTTTTCAGCGGGGCCAAGCTCAGGAGAGACGGCTCGCGCGTCATGGACGAGAAGGAAGAGGCGACACTCAACCGCATCGTCGCGAAACAGCTCGAGTATCTCCGCGACCCGCTACACATTGCCGACCGCGTTTCCAAACTCCTGCGAGTCGAAGAGTTTGACCAGGCGCTGATCATGACGAGGCAAGCGAGTCTGCATCATAATGTGGTCGTGTCGTGGAATCACCTGATCGACTATCAGCTACGGCAACAGCGTCTAAAGCCAGCAATCAAGCTCCTCAACGATGTTGGTGCTTGAGCTCCGATCCTGACCGATTGGAATGCTAACCCATCACTACAGATGAAGAAGAGAGGTCAATTACCAAACGTCCAGACCTACACCGTCATCTTTCGCGGCCTCGCCCGGTCTGACCATCCCGCGCTCGCCGTGTCCGAGGCCATCAAGCAATATCATGTGCTACTCAACGACGCTCGCCTCGAACCCAACTCGATCCATCTCAACGCTGTCCTCAATGTCTGCGCCAAGGCAGACGACATGGACTCGCTGTTCCTCGTTGCCGAAACCATCAACGATTCCGTGCGCGCTCCCGACGCATTCACGTACACCATCATCTTTAATGCCCTCCGAAGCACCGTCATCGATGAGACAAAAAGCCTGTCTGAAGAGCAGATAGCTTCAAACATTAGGAAAACCGTCGACCGAGCCAAGGGCCTGTGGTCGGAAATCATGGCCAAGTGGGCCGCAGGACGGCTTATTATTGACGAGCAGCTGGTCTGCTCCATGGCACGCGTGCTCCTCACCTCGCCCAGGCGCCAGGACAAGGAGGAAGTTCTCGACCTGTTGCAGCAAGCCATGAACATTCCCAACCTAACAAAACCCGTGGCTTCGGACCCATTTAGAGACGAAGAGATGAAAGGCATCGCAACCTCGGGGTCTGCAGTGGCTGTCCCATCCTCGAAGGCGCTGTATGCGATCCCAAGGCAAAATACCCTCGCGCTCCTGCTCGCAACACTCAAGATGTCCAGGCAGACGACCGTGGGCATCAAGTATTGGAACCTCTTGGTCCGCCATTATGGCATCATTCCTGACAAAGACAACTGGCTTCGCATGTTCCTTATGCTCCGGACCGCGAAAGCCAGCGCTCATGCCGCCGCGATTCTCGACCTGGTGCCAGACGAGCACTTGGACGCCAAGCTATTCCGGCTCGCAATGGAGACCTGCGTCTCCGATAACATCAACCGCAACTCGCTCGACCACTCCATCATCATCCTCGAGTCCATGATGAACCGCCTCCCGCTTCCGGACCTGCAAGCTCTCCGCCTGCACCTGCGCGTCGCCCTCGTCTGCCACGCACACCATCGCGCAGAGGCCCAGCGCGGTAACGCTGAGGCCGCCAGGCGCGAGTACGGTGCCCAGATCGGCGACGCCCTGGAGCGCCTCTGGAACCCGTACAGGGAGATCCACCGCCACTATTTCCAGACCAAGATCCCGCGGGGCCGACCCGGCACAAAGGAGAACAAGCGCTCCGTCTACAATGACAAGCGCGAGGTCGTCGCGCTCGCCCGGCACATGTTTAGCGCGTTCAACAAGGTCATCAACGAGCGCATGCTTCCGGAGCAGGATCTCGCAAAGTTCCGTCCAATGGGCGCCAGGATCAACCGCGAGATCCAGACGTTTTACGCGGGCCGTGACTTCCAGGAACCCAACATTGGCCGTACAGATTTGTCAAAGGATGAGATGATGGACGAGCAGGAACCCGATAGGAGACAAGTCTCTAATTTAAGGGTTGGAGGGGACTTCGTCTGGGACACTCAAAGGCCCTTTGAGCCAAAGTCGCTGCGGGAAAACACCCAGGTTACTGAGCCGCGTCAATCCGCCAAAGACTCGCCCCACCCCGATGGGGGGGTGGATTGAATTATCCTTCGCCTTGTAAGCAGGTATGGGCTCTACAAAGAATCACAAACTGAGTGTCAAGCAAGGTTACGTATCGAATAAGGTTACGTACGGTGTATTATAGACCCTGTGGCTGCGCGCGTCGCCAGCTCGTTACTGTAGTAGGGCTGCAGTAAGACAAAACTAGCCCTTGCTCCCGTCATTCTGTGCAAAACCATGTATCCTGCCCATTATCATCTATTTCAATGCATGACTGAATATAGGACTTGTCAAGACCTCAAAACCGAGTCTGACCAAACTTGACGCAAGGTATACCTCACTCCCCGTTCACAGGGGCAAAAGGCTGAAGCGTAAAGCAACGGATGCGGTCAGATCACCGTCCGTCACCGTTGCTGAAGTTACATCATCCGCGTTGGCGACCTTGCGTCGCATTGCCGTGTCCTCAGACCCGCCCAAGACGCAATTGCGGGAAGTGTCAAAGGTCTTAGACTTGAGGCCCTCGACTTGCGTATTCTTCCTCTCATCTTTACCGCGGAGAGATTGACATGGCGGCGATTCCATGCGCTTGAACTTGTTCACCAGTTCAGATACAGAAACGGCTCGCTGTTGAGTAGTTGGATGGATTTCCGAGGTGCAATTTCTTGACAAGGGTGATGATTGAGTCTCGGTAGAGTCTTTGGAGGCCTTGGAAACACTACGCATTCGAGCAGAGTCAGAGGTCGCCATGGATGAGGGATCTCTTGCTTGATTTTCTGGTTGTCGAACACGCAGCGGCACAAAGTTATCAGCCGCAGAAGCGGCGGGGATGCTGATCTGGACAGCGGCAAGTTCGTCACTGCTTGGCCCCAGCTCAATCAAAGGTGGAGAGTAAATGGGTTGAAACGCTGCAGAAGCGCGATCCAAGGCCTTGGATGTGCCGACTTCGTTGGCTTCGAGTTCGTATACCGTCTTGTCTGTGTCAAGCTCTTGTTTCCGCTCCGCTTCAGCATAATGCTCGAGAAGCTTGGTCGACGAAGTGCTGGAGTAAGCCCTTGACCTCGACAATGCTCTGTGTATACGGCCTTGGTTCCCACGTGGGACTGCTACTTGATGACCGTCAACACAGTGCGCCGTGTCGGTTGGCGAGGGCCGACTGCGAGCCTCTCTAGTGCGTTGGCCTTGTTGAGCTGAATATAAGTCGATTTCATTCACCTCGCTGGTGTCGGGCTGCAGAGGAGTTGTAGAAACGTGTATAATTTTTGGAAGTCGATATCGGGGTTGGAAGTTGGTACAAATTTTTGGCGAGGTAAGGCGAGTAGCGCCTGACATATCATCGTCGCTTCCATCGCCAATTTGTTTGTGTGGCTGATACGCCGGCGCAGGGTTGTCATACTTGTCGTTGATGTCGTCAACTGCTTTTTCGAGACAGACCCGGAAAGTAGAAGACCTCTGGAGGCCATCTGCAGGCAGTTCGGCTAAAACATCCAGTCGAGGGGGGTTGTCAGACGTGGATTTGATGTGTCCTACACTCGAGGCAGCTCGCACCGACAATCTTGCAGATCGTCTTGGCCCAATGACGAGTCCCAGATCGGCCTTTTCATCACCATCAGAGAGCTTCTCCCGCGAACACCTATCCCTGATTGTCTGAAAAGCATCGGTCAAGCTCATTCGACGTTGAGGCAGGGGCCGGCGTTCAGGCAGGGGATGGCCTGAAGACCATACATGTTAACTTAGTTGCTGATGGAGACCAGGACGGTGCCCCTGAAAACCAAATACTCACATTCTGTCGCGGCTGAGAGATGCCGGCCCCAAGTGCCTGAGCCATTGCAAACGACGTGACCAGGCGAACCGGTCCGCTCATGGTTGATTTCGTTCTTGTGCAGGCGGACGGTGGAGAACCAGCGACGACCCTGACGTTTCGAAGAACCCTCCTTGCCTTCCCCGCTACCGCTCGAAGTGGCGCGAGATCGCGTCCTCCACAGCCGCTAGCTGGTTACGCGGGCATTGTCGGGGGATTTGGGCTCAGGAGACCTGGGTCTGGTGAGAAGCTTGCCAAACAACATGCCGATAGTCATGCGACAGGGACGAGAGGAATGCAGTGATTGATAGAGGCACCTGGCGAAAACAGTTGATCCTTGGAGCGACGAGCGATGGGCAGAGACCAGACAAGACGTTGGCGTCTGCGTTCAATGTGATGGAACCTAAGTGATCTGGGAGGATGAGGGAGCAAGACGAGGGCCTCCAGGCAACCGACTCTGGCCTGGTCCATCAGGCCATGGCGGTAAAATGAATGGCATGACGGGGCAAGTGGGCTTCTCGAAGTTGGCAGCTACGATACAGTCGGCAGGGAGCAATCACGACACAGTACGATCGTTTGAAAGCAGTGTGCTGCACTCCGTAGGCACTCGACGGGTACCGACCCTGACGGGGTTTCCATTGGAAGGCATGCATCTTGCCTTTAAGCAGACGGCGATGCCCTCCGTGCCTGCTCCGTACAGTACCTACGGGGAGGCGTTGACGTTCGGGAAAGTGGGGGAGGGGGTGTGAAGAAGAAAAGGGGGTGTTTGAATGATCGATAAACTGCGAGGTACAGTACACAAGGACCCCAAAGAACATGTACCATCCGTGGCTGAGACTTGTGCCTTGAGCAGCGCGTAAATTGCATCGGCCGGGATGCGCGTCACGGAGACGCGACGCGACAAAGTGGCTTTTAATGTTGGCGCACGCGACTTCATCCTCCACTTCCTCTCTCGCCAAGGCGCGGCATCTCACTCGACAGCCTCGTCTCTGAAGCCCACGAATTCATACCCGGAGCCTGGCCGCAGCTCCTTTGGTGCACTCCTTTAACGGCTCATCGTCCATCTGACCCGTCACAATGTCGAGGGCTAATCACAAGGCCAAGCTCGCCGAGCTGCGGGCTTTACGCCAATCGGGCAAGAAGGCCTTCGACTCGTATCGCGTCGATGATGCCCAAGATCTCTACGAGGAAGTCGACGAGGACAATTACAAAAAGATCGTGCGGAATCGTCTCAATCAGGACGATTTCGTTGTCGACGACAATGGCGAGGGTTATGCCGATGACGGTCGCGAAGACTGGGATCGAGTCCGTCAGCAAGAGTCGGATAGCGACGCCGACGATCTGCCCACAAGAGGCAGACCAAGCAAAGCCGGTAGGATGTCCAAATTCGTACATCAGTTCTAACTCGTCCGTATCATTGCGTCTGACCTGATGCCCAGCTCGTGAAAGCCGCAAAGAGGAAGAGGCCCGGCGTGCCGCCAACGATCGCAACATCAGCGAATACTTCACAAAAGGCGCAACCAAACCGTCCTCGAAACCCAAAGTACGCCAACTCACATCCAAGCTCTTCAAAGCCAATGAGCGATTGGCTGACATGGTTGCATAGGCCCCAAAGACCAAGGAGGATGTCGACTTTCTAGCTAGTCTCATCGACCAAGTCGATTCACACATGCCAGCTCCAGCACTTCCCACCAAGAAATCAATGACTTCGAGGAATGGCGAAGCTCGCAAGCCGAGACCTCTGTCTCCCGCCCCAGAGCCAACCTACAAGCGGCAAAAGCGTATCGACACGCGCACCTCGTCCCCTCCAGCACCGGCAGTTTTCGACGATGACGATGGCTTCGTGCCCCCACCGGCCGATGACGAGCCCATGAGCACCAACGACGTTTTGATGAGTGACCCTGCACCATCATCGCCCGCAGCAAAGGTTGCGCAGCGGAAGGCTCAAATCAAGCGGGAACCCCAAGAGGACAATGACGATGACCTGATGGAAGTCGCCCACGCAGGAACGGTCAATACGTCAAGTGTCAACATTACTGGCCTACGGCCTGTCAAGAAGCCTGTCAAGCCAGACCCATACCCTTCACCCGCGAGTTCTTCTCCTCCAAAGCCTGTTCCAGAAAGCACCGTTGACCCGTCATCATGGAATGATCTCACCGAAAGGCTCAACGTTGTCAGCAGCCCTTTGTCCGAGGCGAAAGGGATAGGCAAGATTGACCCTAACGACGCAATCGAAGCCGATGGAAGCCTAAACTTTTTCTGGACCGACTATATCGAGTTGCGTGGCAGCCTCAATCTTTTTGGCAAGGTTTTCGACAAAAGAAGCAAGTCGTACGTCAGCTGCTTTCTCAAGATTGATAATATTCTGAGGAAGCTCTACTTTTTGCCCCGTCAACAGAGGCTCCGCAACGGCGAGGAGACTGGCGAAGGTGTCGAGATGTCAAATGTTTATGACGAGGTCGACGACATCATGACCAAGATGAAGGTCAAAATATACAAAATCAAAGCTTGCACACGCAAGTATGTTTTTGAGTTGCCTGGGGTACCCAAAGAGGCCGAGTACATGAAACTTCTTTATCCATACACAGGTGAGTGAACGACTTGGTCTCTAAGATATTGGGAGCGCAATGTGCTGATCATGACATAGATCCTGAGATGAACATAGACGCCAAGGGCGAAACGTTCTCACACGTCTTTGGCACCAACACTGCCCTCTTTGAGCAGTTTGTTCTCTGGAAGAACATCATGGGACCCTGCTGGCTCAAGATCAAGGGCGCCGACTTCCAGAAAATCAGGAATGCGTCTCACTGCAAGCTCGAGGTGTTGGCCGAGGACCCGAACATGATATCAACTACATCAGATGTTGACAATCTTGACTGCCCACCACTTACCCTCATGAGCGTCGCTCTACGAACAGCCTTTAATGCAAACGAGAACAAACAAGAAATTTTGGCCATTAGTGCAAGAGTCTACGACAAGGTGCAGCTTAGCGACACCACGCCGGTCGAGAAAATGGCGTGCCGCACATTTACTGTCATCCGTCCCCATGGACAGGGCTTCCCGTTCGGCTTCGAGACACTGGCGGCGCAAAGAAAAAGGGGTCTCATCTCGGTGAAGAAAACAGAGTCTGATCTTTTGAGTTTCTTCTTGGCACAAATCGACGTCGCTGATCCAGACGTGATCCTCGGCCACCAACTCGAGGGCGTCGACTACAGCATCTTGCTAAATCGCCTGTATGAGAAGAAGATCCACCAATGGTCCAGACTCGGTAGATTGCGGCGTAGTCAATGGCCGCCATCGCTTGGCAAAGCGGGCAGTAATGTCTTTGCTGAGCGCCAAGTCATGGGTGGCAGACTGTTATGTGATCTTGCCAACGACGCTGGCAAAGCGACCATGTCCAAGTGTCAATCTTGGAGTTTGACCGAAATGTGCGGCCTTTATCTCTCGGGAGATAACCGGCGACGAGAAGTTGACAACGAGGTTGCACTGAATACCTGGGCCAAGGAAAAACAGGGCCTGATGGACTACGTCGCTCACATGGAGGCCGATACCCATTACATTGCCGCGCTGGCCATCGGCGTTCAGCTACTCCCACTCACCAAGGTCCTCACAAACCTGGCTGGCAACTCCTGGGCACGAACCCTGACTGGTACCCGTGCCGAGCGCAACGAGTTCATTCTGTTGCACGAGTTTCACCGCAACAAGTACATTTGCCCAGACAAGCAGACGTTCCGTGGTCGTCAGAAGACGTTCGAGGAAAACCCGGAGGAAGACGAAGGGAAGAAGAAGGACAAGTACAAGGGCGGTCTCGTCTTCGAACCCCAGAAAGGGCTCTATGACAAGTTTGTTCTTGTCATGGACTTCAACTCCCTATATCCGTCCATCATTCAAGAGTTCAACATTTGCTTCACAACGGTGGACAGGAGCGCAACAGTGAGTCTTTTTTCAATGGCACGAGTGTACCGAAGGTCGACTAACGTACGTGATAGAATGACAACGAGGATGCCATTCCCGAGGTCCAGGAGAATCAAGACCAGGGCATTCTCCCTAAGCTGATTGCTACGCTCGTCGGCCGTCGTCGCCAAGTGAAGTCTCTCATGAAAGACAAGAACGCCACGCCGGAGCAACTAGCAACTTGGGACATTAAGCAGATGGCCCTCAAGCTTACGGCAAATTCCATGTACGGCTGCCTAGGATACACAAAGTCTCGCTTCTACGCCCGGCAGTTGGCCATCTTGACCACCTACAAGGGCCGTGAGATTCTCTGCAGTACCAAGGAACTGGCCGAGAGCAAGTCTCTTCAAGTCATCTACGGCGACACGGATTCCGTCATGATCAATGCCAATGTCGACTCCGTGGCTGACGCCCTCAAGGTTGGCAATGAGTTCAAGAAAGCCGTCAACGACCAGTATAAACTGCTGGAAATCGACATCGACAATGTCTTCCGCCGCATCTTGCTACAGGCAAAGAAGAAGTACGCCGCCATCTGCCTCGTTCAGAAGGATGGAAGATACGTCGAGCAGATGGAGGTCAAGGGCTTAGACATGAGGCGACGAGAATACTGTGCGCTTTCAAAGGAAATTTCCAAGCGTCTTCTCGATGAGATTCTGTCCGGAGAGGAAACCGAAGTCGCCATCTCTCGCATTCACGAGTATCTGCGTGAGATTGCGAGCAAGATGCGCGAACAGGCAATCCCCACACCAAAGTACATCATCTACACACAGCTAGGCAAGGCGCCCAAGGAATATCCCAACGGCGACTCGATGCCCCAGGTGCAGGTTGCGCTGCGCGACATTGCCCGAGGAAAGACTGTCCGCAAGGGCGATGTTGTGTCGTACATCATCACAGGAGACAGCAAAAGCTCCGAACCTGCGCCGAAAAGGGCATATGCCCCGGGAGATCTCAAGACGGATTCCAGTCTGCAGCCCGATGTCGAGTGGTATATTGGCAAGCAGATTTCCCCCCCCGTCGAGCGTCTATGCGCCAATATTGCTGGGACATCTACGTTGCAGCTGGCTGAGCAGCTTGGACTCGATACTCGGCGTTACAGCTTGCATCAGGCGCAACAGCATGGCTCAGCCAATGATCAGGAGATCCACCCGCTCGAGTCCCAGATTGCGGATGAGGTTCGATTCGCCGACTGCGAACGGCTCTCTCTGCAGTGTCGCAGATGCAAAGCCAGCTTCACCTTTGAAGGTCTAGTTGCTTCGTCGGACCGCGTCTCGGCTGCGGGCATAGTCTGCCAGGGCTGCGAGGCTGTCATTCCTCCCATATCCGTCATTGCGCAGCTCGAGCATGCCGTGCGCACCCAAACGTCTCGCTACTACGAAGGCTGGCTCGTCTGCGACGACGCGCAGTGCGGCAACCGCTCCCGTCAGATGAGCGTCTACGGCACCCGCTGCCTCGGCCCCAAGGGTCTCGCGCGCGACTGCCTCGGCCGCATGCGGTACGAGTACACGGAGAAGGCCATCTACAACCAGCTCGTCTACTTTGCCAGCCTGTGGGACGTCGACAAGGCGCGTGAAAAGGCCGGCGGCGCCAACGGTGAACTGTCGAGGGATGACCGCGACAAGATCCTGGCTCTGGCAGAGCACAACCGCGTGCGCTTTGGCACCGCCAAGGGCGTCGTCGACAAGTATCTGGAAAAGTGCGGACGGCAATGGGTAGCCATGGACACGCTGTTTGCGAAACTGGGGTTCAACAAGATGCTCTCTGCTGCTTGAAGTCATGTCCTTGTTGCATCGGCCATAATGAAGGCGTCAAGGTTGATGATGGCGTTTCCGGCGGTCCAAGGAGTTTATGGGTTCATGGGACAGCATCTGGGTGTGTTTTTGTCTTTTAGCATGCGCTTGCGCGTTTCTGCTCTTGGACGGAGCCGATACAGGCTGGCTGCCATATCACGAGCTGCATGGGAATGAGAGGGCGGCGTTCTGGCAGGAGTCTTACTTTAGCACACTCAAATATCAAGTTACTTGCCGCACAAACCGAAGAGGCCGAGCAGGTGTCTCAAACCATGGTCAAGAAATGCTCTCTGCTTCCCCTACGTGCAAAAAAAAAGGCCTTGATTCAAGCTTGTATCGACAGTCGACGAGCCAGTGGAGAACAGCCCTCTTCCAAACCATGTAGCTTGCCTAGCCATAAGAGAGGCCATAGGAGACCGGGCGATCATGTTCTTTTTTTTCTTTTACCCCGACGATGCCTTTACGTGGCCGCACGGCCTTGGAACCTGCGATATCCAGAGCAGATAAAACATGTACAAGTACCTCATTTTCGAAAAGGTGTGAAGCGGATACGCCCCGGTCGACTGCTTCCTAAAGGCTGGCGATAAAGTTGCCCGGAAAATTACATGATGTACAACAAGAATAAACGGCACCTTCGGCTGGAACAAGGTGACTTCCCTCCAGCAAACCCCTTTTCCAACGCCTGTCCTCAACGAGCGGGCTGCCGTGGTTGACAAATCCATCCGCCGTGGCCGGCAATAGTAAACCTTTTCACTACACGTTGCCACCTCCCCCGTCAAAAAGTCAGGTAGGTCATGACTCAAACCATGAGATGTCATATTGCGTAATGCTCAAACTCCTGGTGAGGCCGTTCGTCATGGTTAACCTCAAGCCCTTTTGCCCCTCCAGTCCTGCCATCCCCATCCACTCGTCTCCCAACACCCTCGCGAGCCTCGTCGATAACCTCCAGCTCCTCCGCAGCGCCGATTCGATGAATGCAATCGTGGACTTAAGACGTGCTGGTGGGATTAGAGTGGCAACGACCTGTCATTGCCCTCTCTCGGAAGCGTTCGATGATTCGTTCCGCTGCGGATCACACCAGGGGATAACTCAAAGTCCGCAGGAGTGAGGGCATACCATGAAGAAAGGAACCCCGCATCCGAATGATTTTTTCCATCCTGCCAGGGGCTAACCCCCTCGCTGTCCGCCTCATCAAATTGGTCTATCGGCGAGGTATCGTCGGGTCAAAATGCGTGTGCAACTTTTCTGACATACATCGCGTGAAAGCCTGTATCAAGCAAAGGAAAGAAAACACAGCCCCACCTGGTCTATCACCCGAAATGCAAGACGCTGAAAAGATTAGAAGAGGCTCATTCGCCCTCCTTCTTGTCGCTGTCAGGCACAGCTTTTGCCAAAGAAGGAGAGGGTCCAGCAGATGGGGGCGATGCAGGGTGTTCCGTTTCCATGTTTGCTAGCAGACTAGGGTTCAGGGTCAGTAGGGGCACACCTTTGAGGGCGTTCAAGTCAACTTGCCTGAATGCGTTGGAGTTTGTGGTGCTTTCTCGGTTGGGAGGGGTACCCGTGCGAGAAGAAGCGCCAGAGTCCTCGCCGGGACGTCCCAGAGATCCTCCAGGACCAAGGCGCCGCCCGCTGTTGCTTCGTGATGAAAACATCGAGGTAGGCCCGAGGGTGACGTTCTGGCTGGACGTTCGGCTCGCAGAGCCCTTGAGTCGCCTGAGGTCGTCCATGCCCACATGGTTGCTTGTCGGCTGGGGATAACCTGAAGAAAAGTTGCGAGCATCGCCCCTGCCGACTGGAGGACGTCCGCCACCGCCTCGCTGGCTGTTCCTGGCAGATTCTTGAGCTTTGGCGGCCTGGGCAGCCTCGGCCTGACGTGAAGAGTTAGTAACTTGTATCATGCCGAATCGAGTTGGAAAAGACTCACCTCTGCGCGGACTTCGTCCAAAGTCTTTGGTCCCTTGTTGGCCTCCTTGGAATGCCAGTTCGCTCTACGCAGATCAACCACGTCCATGAGCATGAACCTCATTCGGCTCTGAAGGTCAGGCAGATCGGCCATCGTCTGGATGCGCTGGAAGTAGGCGTCCATCATAGGGCGGCCCTTCTCGGTCTGGTCGAGATTGGCACCAATCGTACGAAGTAGCTTGCAAAGCGACTCGATCTCGGCCTCGTCGGGCACACCCTTGTAGTCAACCAGCTTGTGTACACACTCGTGCATGATGCGCTCTGTCAGCATGCCAAGCTTATATAGCTCACCAATGAACTGTACTAGACCAAGACCTCGTCGCTTGGCAGCTGCGGCAAGGTAGTATTCATCCGACAGCATGACCGCTTCCCCGGTCTTCTTGTCGGCAGCCTGCTCGACTTCTTTCGGCTCGGGGAGATTGGAGGTCCAGCCGCGCTCAAACTCCTCCTGACACCTGTTGAGCAGGTACTTGCGGAACAGGTTGCCGCCGCTGACGACATTGCCGTTCTTGTCTTTGATGCCCTCATCGCGAACGTCAGGGCTCATTGTCTCCAGCATACGCTTGCAAAACTTGGCATACATGGATGCCCAGTGCGCCTCGTCTGTAGCCTTCTCGAAGGTAAGTTGGATGACCTGGCGAAGAGTCCGACCATCAGACTCATCCTTGGATTGCGACGCGATGTCCAGAATCTGGTCTGCGATCCGGTCAAACTTCTCCGGGGTCATCTTGTTGAGAGCAGCCTTGACCTTTCTCTGGACCATTTCAGGATCGAGATAGCCGGGGGCATTCGAGAAAGACTGTGCTGGCTTGCCAATGCTCCTCGGCTTCCAGCCGGCCGCTGAAGTCTCGATTGGCTTGATATCTTGGCCGGCAGTCAGAGGCATGGTCTTGGCAGCTTGGGCCTCCTTGGGGCCGCTGCCGCCAAAGTCATTGCGTCGACTTCCACGCGTAGAGCGGCTGGTTTGCCGGGGAGAGTTAGGCATATTCCGCATATTTGACTGCGACGGGTTTCGGGACATAGACGCCGGGCCAGGGAAGCCACCAGCACCAGGGCGTTGGAAAGATCCAATTGCGTTGGGCGGAGGTCGAGGCATGACACCGCTAGCCATTGCCATGCGCTCGCTCGAGGTTGTACCTGGCGGCAGCGTCCGTCCTCCAGAAGCTGCGTTGAAGGTGCCCATGGTGCCCATGGCGAATGAAGCGTTTGCGCCACGGGAGTTGTTTCTGGCAGTGGGCGTCTGACCACGAGATCCAGAGCGACCGCTATCACTGTCGCCAATGAGTGCCTTGACTTGCTGGTGGAACTCGAGCGACGGCTGCTCAGTGTAGACCTTTTGGAATTGTAACAAGAAGCTTGCGTCATATTTGAATGTCTTGCCTTTCTTGGTGACAGCAGCATTCAAAGCCGGATTGGGGGAGTGGATGCCAGCTGGGTAGATGTTCTGGTCCATGACCTGCAGGAACCGCGCCGACTTGAGTGATTGGAGAGCTGCACTGGGCTGGGCCGGTTCAACAGGCTTGGTGTTCAGAGGCGCGAGATTGAGAGCAGCAGGCTTGGAGCCTCGCTTCTCCGTCGCAGACTTCTGCCCACCAGCTTCACTTGGCGATGGCTGCTTGTCCGAATCAATCTTCAAGTCGCTCAGCTTGTCTGCCACGGCTTCCACGGCTGAGGCTGGCTCCTTGCCGGAGCGCATCGCTGCAAGAGCGTCCGCGACGCTCATGGATTTGCCGGAGGCTTCGGCCTCCTTTTGCTTCCTTTCCTTTTCTTCTTCGAGGCGCTCCATCTCTCGCTCCTGCTCTCGCAGTTTGCGATCTTGTTCAGCCGCACTGGTCTTGCTCTCCTCTTCCTCCTTTTTCTTAGCAGCAGCTTTCTCGGCTTCCCTGCGTTTGCGATGCTCCTCTTCCTCCTTTTCGCGTTTTGCGTCAGCCTCCTCCATTTCGCGAACCATTCGCTCCATTTCATCCTCATCAGGATCGGTGCTCTTGGTGGCCTCGACGACCTTGGCCTCTTCTTCCTTCCTGGTCTCAATAGGCTGCTCGTTAGGCACAACCTTCTCGCTAACGACCTCGGGCGGCGCCGTGGCGTCCTTGTCGGGCGTGGCCTTTGCTGGAGCTGGAACGACGTCGTCGTTAATCGGCTGGTCCTTGGGAGCAGACTTTTCCTCCTTAGGCTTGCTCTCGGCGGACGCTTGCGTCGCCTGCTTGATCTTCTCCTTCAATTCATCCTGAATCTCCTTTGCTGTCTTGGGCGTAGCCTGGCTTTCAGTGCGCACGTGTGCCGGCGTTGAAGATTTGGGAGGAGGCGTGGGTGTTGAGGAAACAACAGGAGGTGTCTTGGACTGCTGAGAGGTGGGCGCCGGGGAAGCAGGTTGCTTGAAGGACGAAGTATCAACAACCTCTCCCGCGGCGTTCTTAATCTGAATAGCCGCGCTTCTCCGAGGCTTGACGAAGTTCTTGGCAGCCGGATTAGGCTGTGCAGTCTGAGGCTGGGGCGTTGAAGAGACGATGACGGGCTGACTCTGATGGGTGGCACTCGAAGGACGCTCTGGCTGCGAAGGACTGCGAGACATGCTATGGCCCTGCGGGTGGAACGGGGGCGGTGCATATTGCTGGCCATAACCTGGGTTATTAGCCTGAGGAGGGCCCATGTAGGGCATGTTGTTGTAGCCGTAAGGCATCGACATGGGCCTGCCATATTGGTCCATCTGCTGAGGGGGATATCCGAAGTTCTGATCCTTCAAAGTCAGCCAAAGTTCAAATCCTCCGTTTTCCGGAGAGAGATCGAGAGAGTGGGGAGTCTGTTTGGGTACAGTAGCATTCTGGGCTTCTCCTTGAGAGTAATTGGGTATGGAAGAGCCATTGGGTACCGCGCGTCTGCTTGGCATGTCATGTTCGCGCCAAGTCTGATCCGCACGGTCGAGGTACCGGCGTGCGTGTTGACTGACGTCGCTGTCATGAAGCTCGCGCGCGGGTTCCGGATGGCGTCCTAGTTGGCCCAGCCTGTCGTACTCACGACGTCCCTTGTTCTTTCTATGGGTTCTAGAATGCATTTTGCTGGAACAAATGACAGGAAGGGGGGGATGTACTTGATGCTGGGGAGCCATTGGAGGCGGATAGTGGTATTGCGGCGGTGTCTGCATCGACATATTTGCCTGCATGTTGGCAGGGGCCATGTTTGGCGTGTTCGGCATTGACGGGACCAGAGCAGGGCTGCGGCTCGGCTGCGGCGAGTTGGGGTACGGCATGTTGCGAGGCTGAGGCTGGAAGGATGGTGGCATACCACGACCCTGGCCGGGGCCGTTTCTGAACTGGCTATTGGGGGGGTATCCCATTTGATTATTGTATGAGTTTCCGTGCGGGTTGAAACCCCCTCGGCCACGGCCGCCCTGAGGGACGAATCCAGTTCTGTTTGGAGCGGCGGGATTGTCGCTTTGGATAGAATGGCCAGATTCGCGGCGAAAGTGAGCACCCGTCTGCGAAGCCATGGCGTTCGAGTTGGGCGGAACAGAGCCCTGTCTCATGTGACGCTAGGAGAAATATTAACTCATTGGTTTTTTTCGGGTACCTATTGGTGAGCAGGATCAGAGATCAAACTTACCTCGCCATCGCTGCTCAGACTGCCAAAGGTCATTTGACCCGAAGGCTGCTGAAGGCCGGAAGGAGGCCGTCCTCCGCTAGCTGAGGGCTGGGGGATGGGAGACGGAGAGTGCGCGGGAGAAGGAACGCGCGGATTGCCACCAGGAATAGGAATGGGTGCTGAGGAGCCGACCTGGGGCGTACTGTGTGCCATGGCAGGCGAGTCGTAGCCGAACTGGATGCCCGACTTGGAGCCGCCGACAGGGCCACCATTGGCCGCAAAGCTGTTTGGGCCGCTGGCCGCCATGGTGACTGAGCTTTTTCTGGTGTGGTCCGGAAGGGACCCGTTGGCAGCAGAGCTGCCGCGAACGACTGCGGGGACTGCGGGAGTGACGGCTGGCTTGCCGTTCACAGGAGATGGTGAAGCGGCTTTGGCATTCTGCGAAGAAGCAGAAGCACCGCCTACCGCGACGGGAGGCTGGGGACTGGATGCGACTATAGGCGCCTGTGCGGGCTTCTTGGGCGCACCTGCAGCGGAGGCATAAGAAGCAGCCGTGGTCGCAGAGGTGTTGGTCGCCGGGATGGGATTCTGCCGATTCGCAGGCGACGTCATAAGGGAGTAGTCGTTCGCGATATGAACGGGCGGCGACGACGATGGACGAGAGGCGGCGGGCGATTATGGAGGTTTGGGGCCGACTAAAATCTGGTCGACCAGGGGGTATCGCTTTTCGGGCAAAGAAAAAAAAGAAGGGACGGTCAACGAAGATGCTGCGTCGCACTCTCTTTTCTCGCGGTCTCTTTTCGAATCAAAAAGGCGACTGATGAAGTCGTCTGTCGGTGGAGGCTCGACGGAGGCAAGGTCCGAGGTGGCCGAAGGAAGAAATCTCTGTGAGGGAGAGAAGGGGTCGGCCGTGGGCGGGAGCGATCGATCGTAAGCGTGCAGAGGAGCACGAATACGTCGAATGCGTGGCGGCGGTGGCCGTGAGGTCAGAGCCGAGCAGAGGAGGCGAGATTCTTCAGATGCTGAATGCACCGAAGAAAATCCAATGCCGATGGAGGGGAGAAGGGGCCTGGTGAGGAATAATATCCACCGGACCAGTGGCGTTGAGATGAAGTTGGTGAGGGATTGGGAGGAATTGAGCAGGAAAATTTTGGGCAGCAGAATTAATATGGTCTGGGCGGGTGGGCGGAAGGGGAAGGGCCGGGGGGAGGGGGGGCGCCTTGGGGTCGCGGGACGCTTAGGTGATGGAGCGACAACAGCACGGTATCTCATGTACCTTTGGAGCCGTGAAACGCTACCTGACTTGGGTACCACACTTTGACCATACAGTACTGTACGGCGACCAGAATTTGCTGCGAATAAGGTGGCCGAGTTTCTCACAGACGATTTACCTGGTTACCGTCGCAAAGGAGTTCGTCGCCGCTTTTATCACTTGCAGACGAACGCCCATAGGAGTTGTCTAGCCGTAGGTGTGTACATATGGAGGCAGACTTAGCGGGCTTCGAAGCTTCACAAAAAGCGACACGAGGCGCGCTGGCCAAACTTTGGCCACGACATGTGCCGTCTGGTGTTCCTTGGAACCCTAAAAACAGCCCTGGCTGGATGAGAAAGGTCGATGCATCCCCCCTCCCCCTTGCAAAAGGCTGCGCTATTGTATCGCTAGGACAATGCCTTTTGGGGGGGCTGCAGGTGTAGCCTTTGACGTGAGATGAGGTAAGGCCATGGCAGATACTGTGCGTCTCCAATTACCTACACATGACACTCGCTGGTTTCCAATGAGAATGCCATCGCAGAAAGCTGCTTGAATTTTTTTTCTGGCAGAGGCTACCTTAGGTACCTGGGCCCTATAGTGGCGTTTAATCGATACTGTGTGGGGGACGCGCACATGCCCCAAAGCTTGCCTGTGCCTTTGCCTGTCAGTCTTCTCCCCTAAAAGGTAGTTCCCAAGGGGGGTGAAAGCCCTTGCGAGAACACCTGTCAGATGCCTAGCTGTCCAGTGTCTGCTTGTACCGTTTGCGCCTGAAAGACCGCACGGTCCAGCTCCGCCGGTCCCTGGTCTCTTCCTGATGATTGATGCATGGCCACCATCAGGTTGCGAACAGGGCCGCTTTGTGAGCGTCCTCGTGCTATTCGAGCGAGGCACAAGGGAATGCGAATCTCTGTTGGCAGCCGGAACTGGCTTCTATTCATGTTGCTCTCTGTGACTCACTCGTCGCGGATGATGCCGAGCGAAAGAGGTGATGCATATCAAAGGCAGTGCAACGCGGGACAGTAACCTCTAGCCGTCTCCATGGCCGTCTTCCTACCCGGCCTCTGATGCAAGGTTAGGCTTGAGGAGAATGATATCCAGAACGAGGGGCCGAATCCCGCAGAAGTTGTCATGTTCCGACCCGATGCTACGGAATTCTGACGCCAGCCCACAGGGCGCCGCCATTGGGGTCGGGATAACCGTTGCCTCGATTCGATGCCAATTTTGGGCCCTGGAAGCAAGCTAGTGGTACAACCATGCTGCTTTGATGCCAACGTGTGATGAGCTCAAGCGCAGGGCCTATTGAGAGATGCAAGAAAAAACTGATGAGCAAAACGCGCAGGCCTTTTAGCATTTTTCCCACGAACTACGAAGTACTTGCGCTGCATTTACGCGATCTCTTTGATGATCCCCCGAAAAAAAAAGTTGCGCAAGGTACGAGGTACTTGGTATCTACCTAAGGTACCTACCTACATCACTGTATCCCGACCGACGTCGCGACACGAAGCCGGTCAGCCAGCTTTCGCCCCATTCTGCCCCATGGCGGCGCGGCCCCAGTGACCCTTTTCCCCATCATCCCAGTTTTCGTTGGTGAGTGGGCTGATGGGGGCACCCCGGATAACCCTGCTCTGGAAGAGTAGGCTTTGTCCCCTGCCCAGCCCAGTTCGCGAGACAGGCATACCGCATTTGAAAGCTAATCGCCCAGGGCTACGCAGCTTCAAGATGCGCATCAGCATCTGAATCGGCCGCTGCGGAGCACATACTGATACCTGTCTCAGTTAAGGTAGGTAGCCCAAGTGAGTGAACTCAGAGGTATTGCCGTACAGGGTACATGTACCGTTCCCAGTTGAGGGCGCCGTTCAAGTGGTATCCGTTTGTGACTGCCTCCATCGGTTAACTTGCTTGGTGGGAATGTAACTTGCTGTACAGTATGAAGTGGAAAGGGCAACCGGAGGGCAAGGATACAGGCGCTGGACCTTGGGATAGAGGGGGTGGTTGCTAGAAGTGACTTTTGAGCGAAAAAAGAAAACTAGGTACCGGGGAAAGACGACGGAGAACTGGAAAGATCACCAAGGCAGGCACAAGTGAGACGCCATGCTGCTTGATGCCAGTGCACGAAACTGGCGTGGCAGGCAGCAACACCATTTCACCTTGGCCGCATCGGACACCGGATTTCAATCGAGGAAGGGCCCGCGGCGTTGATTCAGAAAATAGGCAACAAGTGACTGCCATGACTCTGTAACCCATCAATCTCTAGAGATACAGAGAGACCTTTCTGTCCATCTATTTTCACAGCAGTTCAGCCCGCACCGGCATCGCGCTTGTTTCCTCGATTCGCAACCAAACATCACAAAGGGGCGCTTTCGCCCACCGTCCGACCGTCTGTCCTTTGGACATTGTCCTTTCTTTTTCTTGGTTGCGATTTTTCTTTTCCACGCGCACGGATGGCCTGGGCGACTCCCATCAACCTTTGCAGGCCGCGCATACATACGTACTGTAGGCCTATGGCACCGCATGGGACGCCATCCGGCGGCCCTTCCTCTGCTGATGTGGGCAGAAAAGGGGGGGAGGGAAAGTGGTCCGTCGAAAACATGCCCTTGTGCGCGAGGCAATCAGCAAAGAACAAGGGTAGAAGGCGAGTGCCTTGGCCCATGTGTCCTTTTACGCTCTGCTATCGGTCATGACGACAAACGGGCGAGCTCAAGCCAGCCATGTGCCGTTACGAATTCGCGTCCAAGATGTTCCTGCAGCCTGCGCGCATGTCGACGACCAGAAATGCAAGGTATTGGCGCTTGCAGGGAGATTGCGCAGAATTCCCGCCCTGATTGTATCGTAGGTTGACTCACAACTTGTGCACCGCACCTGCCAGAACCAAACAAGCAGGGTGTCTTTCTGCAGCGTACGCAGCTCTGCCATGCCACGGCCACGAGCCCGAGGTACTCGTTGCGGCTCGCAGGCGACTGCTAGGTCCATGCTGCGAGGAATGACAATTCTGAATCAAGCTGGCCGCAAAAGGGAGCAGGGAAATTAAAACAAGGGGCGGAAACAATCGGGGGCTCGTCTTCAGATGCGCACTCGGTTGGACGGGCCAGCCCGCAACCGCCCCTGTTCCCCCACCCGCTTTGCTACTGTACCGTCGCGAAACCGGAGTGCTCTCATGCTGTGCTTGCACATGTTCCGAATTGTGACGTCTGGAGGAGCTGTCGCGGAAGGTTACCGTCTGTTTGACCGACAAGAGACGCATGCCAAGGTTGTAGAGACGCACTGCTTCATAACCCCCTTTGCAGCTTTTTTTTGTCCAGATTTCCCGTTTGATAAAAAAAAGCGTCCCTTGACCCAAGGTGTCGAGCCATGTTCTCCAAGGATAAGCGGAAGGTACAGTACCTCAGTGCAGGCAGAGTGGCGGACGGACCAAGTACCGCTGCGACGTTTCTCAGAAGAAAAAAAGATCAAGGACGGCCGTCTTCGCCTTCTGCCGCCAAGCACGCATCGCACGCGCGACACTCGAGGCACCGCCGGAGCCACGCGCCACCATCAATCTACCTACTGTATGTACTGTACCTCGTTGGGGCGGCGTCATTGGCGTGCACCCGTCACGTTCTGGATCCCGGCGCGGACCGCCTCGTTTTCTCGGCCTCTTCGTTTGCAGATTCAGCCCTGTAGATCAACGCTCACGCTCCGTACTTTACCTTACAGTAGTCTGCAGTCCGGCCGGCATCCTCGGCCGCCTCATTGGCCTGGTACTGATCCTCTTTTTCGCCAGATACAAGTGAGAAAATGTACCTCATGGTCCGCACCACGCGAATACACGAACCCATGAGCATAGCCATCAACATATCGTGAACTGAATTCTCAGCCAGTGTCCGCAGCGAGCAGCTCGGTCCCCAATCTGTCTTATCAAACATCGCCCCCTTCTCGCACTTCGAGGATACCCGCCTCCGGTTCGGGGGCTTCTCCATCTTCGTCGTAGTATGCAGCTTGCTCTTCCCCTTCGTCTTCTCCTGCCTCATCCTCCTCCGGCACCGGGCTGAATCTGGTCACGGCGGACGCGCCGTCCTCGTCCTGCATCTGCTTCACCTTGGTTTGTGTCATCTCGTACACATACTGGCCCAGATGCTCCACGCTCTCCATGGCCGCTTCGCCCTCCACCGCTGCGTCCTCCTCGGCATTAGCCCGCTCTGTCGGCCACATCTCGCCGGTCACCAACATCAGCTTGTCTGGTCTCGCGAGCAAAAGGTCGAAAGCAGGTCGGAGCTCCGGGCATGCCTCAAACACCTCGCGCCGACCTAGGACGTAGAGCCCGAGTCTCGCTCGGGACATGGCGACAGTCATGCGTCGTACGTCGCGCAGATAGCCCACGCGCGACGTGCGCGTTAGCGAGAGGATAATGTCTAGATTGAAAACGGGTTAGCACACTGTAGTTGAGCCAGAAGGTCGGCAGGAATAGGCGAAAGGAAGCTCCATACAATCGTTTTGCTCGCCTTGATACTTGTCCACTGTTGCAACGGCCTTGGGTAGCCCAAAAATAGAGTTGCGCGCGCAGCGATGAGAGAGCACATCCTTGATCAGGGCCTTCTGCCCGGCATACGTCGTTAGAATGCTAATCTTGCTGGCCGGATAGCCTAGCAATCTCATATACTGATAAATGGCAACTGCGTATTCCGCTTCGCCAAGGTTCTGGATAAAGTGCGGCGTCGGCTCCGCTTCTCCGCGCCCCTTATATGGCGGTACGTTGATGAACTGATAATCAAACTTGAAGCCAGCATTCGCCTTCTGGAATTCTGCTTGATCCTGGACGTGGGGCAGGCTGTCGAGTTTTGGATATCTCCATTGGTAGAGCTTTGCTATTGACGCACGAGCGCGGCCCTGCTGATCAAGCGTGATGGCTGGGACGCCTAAACGGACCAAGCGAGAGAAAAGGGACTGCTCCAGGTTGGCATAGTGTCGAAACGCCAGACTCTGAATGACGGGCGAGTTTTGAAAGTGATCCCCGCAGAGTACGACTCTCTGTAGCGACAGTTGGCCATCGACAGGCTTCTGCATGGCAAGAGGCAGAAACGTCTCCGCTTCTGTAATCTGAGCTGCCTCCTCCATAACGACATTGTCATAATGAAAGCCCAACGACGCAATCTCGCCTCTTCTGATTGCTGCGTGGGTTGTCGTCATAGCGATAATCCGAGCCTCGTTCGTCAACAGGTAATTGGCCTTTTCGCGCTCGCGCCGGAGAACCTCAAAGGGGAGAATGTCGGCCAACTCGGAGAAGATCCTCGAGATGTGTCGATAACACCCTTGAGCAATATCCAGCACCTGATCTCGGTCGGCTTCGGCCGGGAATAAAGGTTGTGGAGCGTCACTGAAGAAGTTATGGAAGGGGAAGTGACCCGCGACATCCTGCGCTCCCACATCGTTTGAGGAAACGGCCTGCTCGAACCTCGCCCACGCTGGTTGCACGTATACTGTGTTGAAGTAGCCTGCAGTCTCGGCTGAGTTGTCATGTGCACCCGGGGCACCAATGCTCGCGGCTAGCTTTCTGACATCAAGCAGCAGACGCTGACGATTGTCCAAGAATGATTCCACTCTTCCATGATTGCTGAAGCTTCCCTGGGTATCAAGTTCTTCTTCTCCATGTCCAAGGCGAAGCAGATGCCTCTCATCAATGTCCAAAGCAACAATCTTGGCAAATAACTGATTCAAAGCCTGGTTGCTGTGAGCTATAAGCAACGTCTTTTGTTCGGGAAAGTTGTGATAAATGTTATTGATGATTTGCGTCGCAACATCAGTCTTCCCCGTCCCAGGCGGACCGATTATGACGGTCAAGCCAGGTTGTGAGCCCGACATGATTGCCTCCACCTGTGCAGGCGTGAAACGTATAGAGTTTGTCCGAGGCGCGTCCGTCGGGTATGGCCCATTGTTCGGTGGCGTGTACGTTGATATCTTGAAGCTCTCCACATTTGATTTCAAAGGTGGTTCTTCGTCTCGTCGGCGTTTCTTGGACGGCTTGGCCAGCTGGTTCTCCTGTGACTCGGAAGCTTCCTCGAGGATGTATGGTGGGCCAAAAACACTCTCGGTAGAGTCGCCGGATTCAATCGTCTTTCCAGGCAGGCTCTCCATGAGATGCTGCCAGTCAAGGAACGTGTCGCGATAGTCCAATCTCCTGAGTCGATTGCCGAGGTTCTTGTAGCTGGCTCCAGCTGGATCCCCATAGCCAAGAAACACTTCATAGAGCCACGTCGGCAGCGGCGTCCCGGACAAAACGAGACTCCGGATAGACTCCAAAACGGGTTTGAAGTTATTCTCCCGCCTGTTACGTCGCAAAAGGAGGTTGATACGGCCGTAAATATCGGGCTTGCCTGCAGCTGTCCGCTCAGCATCCCTGGAATATGAATGCGGATCGAGTCGAAGATGTATCCTCCGTTTGCCGTCCAGATTTCCCGCCCCTTCTCTGGCGTGACGGCCCTTATCATCCGTGATCTGTATCACCTCTGCAGTTCGAATGGCGTGCACTCCGAGCTTACTGTGCTCTGATCCGAGGTCCTCCCCGTTTGTCGCGGATGATTCGGCAGGAGGTTCCACAGCCAGGAGGAATACCACATCGTCGGGCCGCAGGGAGTCCCATTCTCGACGAACGTTTCCTCCCAAACGCTGGAAGTCGACCACCACCTCAGCCTTCACAAGAGATGGTTGATGTTCTCCAACTTGAGCAGGCACAACCTCGAGTATACTGTCCATCTTCGTCAGTAATGGTTCCTCGAAAAAGTAATCCGCGCGCTTTACATACGTTGGTTTAGATATAGGCATGGCCATTTTAGAGAAGCCTGCAAAGTTTGTCTCACCGGGCTGCTGAGTTTCCGGGCGCAGCCGGCGTAGAGCACTCTCAACGTCCTTTCGGATTCCATAAAACGCTTCACAGCGGTACAGAACCAATGCCCTCCACAAGAAATCACCAGCAGATAGATACTGCAGGTTGAGCTTTGGTAAAGCCAAAGGTCTTGATCCGTCGTACTCATCGGCCCGCCTAAAGCCACTGTCGAAAAGAGTCTGCTCAGTTGGCAAGACTGCCATGGCTCGGGCTTGATCTTGGAAGCTTTTGCGGCACTCAAATCTACAGATCAGAAACTCCATGAGGAATGTGCGATCTACGGGCAGCTTCAAGCTGTCAGGATAGCTCGAGCGCATGTCCAGCAGAGAGACAAGACGGAGGATATCGTCGTCGGACAACGGCTCCAAGAGCGATTGAAGCTCGACCCTTGTATCAATCGCGCCATAGTTGGACAGTGCCAGAACGGTGAGTTGGTCTTTGAAATGTTTCAGGGCAATCCTCTGCAACTTGCCGAGGTCTGCACAATGCAAATCATATGCCTCGTCGGAGGAAAGTTGGGCCCCTGATTGATCGTTGATGGGGAAATAGGTATAATGGGAGAGGAGGCCGAATAATTCCCTGAGGAGGACGTTGGATTCATCGTTATACATGGGCGAGAGCTTCGTGATCGGCAGCAGGTGCAGATCCTGCAGCAAGGCATTCACATAGCGCCTCGTGGGCAGTTGACTCTGCAAGTCGGCCACCAATTCGGTGAAACGTTGGCAATAGACCTTTTCAGCTATCCAACAGTCAGCGGCGAAGCTCTTTGACGCATGTTTGTCGTGGGTTAAGGTTTTCTTTACCTTCTTCACTGCCACTGCCGTAGAGGATGCTCATGAAATCCAGCAAAAGGGAGTAAAGCCAGGAGCGCTCGAAGCGCAACCTGGCTTTGGTTGTTTCGTCGGCCGCATCGTACCGTTTGAGCGATGCCCTCCACGCCTTGCGCAGATGAGGCGCTTGATCGAGTAAAACTTCCCTTCGCTTCTCGCTGGAGATGTTTTGCCAGATTCCAATCGACACCAGCGGCGCGCATTCTTTCCTTACCATGGCGCAGTCGAGGCTTTGGAAGCCATGTATCAGGAAACAGACCAGGTGTGTCCGAACGGTTGCTGAGAATGTGCGATCGAGCATCAAAGAGAGGATGCGACGGAACATGGAAGAGAAGTTGTCTGGTCTGTCTTCGAAGATGGCTGAGACGGGTAAGCATTTGATTGAACGAGGTGACCGGAAGAGGCAAACAAGTATCTTACTCCAGGTATCAAGATGCTCTCTTCGCTTGACGTTGGCTATCAGAGCCATCAACAGGACGTGATAGTTGGACGATTCTTCCGTGTAACCCGGCCAAAGGTAGCTAAAGGAGACAGTATGAGAATTTGCACATGCCATGTACAATTGGGGCCCCAAACCTTTCCAGAGCCTGTACGCTCTCTAGAACAACAAGCGACCTGTACTGGAAGCCTTCCTTCTCCAGGACGTCCCAGATGCCCTGCTTAAGCACGTCATTCTTGACCTTGATCTTTGTTGACTTGCGCGTGGGTTTCAACCAGTGCTTTCGTGCAAGCTGCACAAATCTGTGTTCCTCTTCTTCCACTTCGGCCGGTGTCGGACGGCCATCTTGTGTCCTCGCTGGGTCGACATCTTGGCTTTTTTGGGCTTTGGCGGCACCGCTGCCCTTGAGACGCTTCGCTGTAGGCATGCCCGGATCGTCGTCAAGTCATGGGCATGCGCAAATGGTCGGGCGAGAGGCGCGATGCAAAAGGCTACCGTCCGTGGCCCGGGCGATGTGGATGATTGCGCGTCGTCAGGTGTGTTGAGCTTTCGCGATGTTGACCTTTGGCAGAAAGCAGCAATGGCAGGGCAGCTTGCTATGCGCGCCGGTAGATACAGGTACCACCAGTAGCCGTGCCCGTAGGTCCTGCAGGCATTCCGTACCTAGGCCGTCCGCGGTAAATTTTCAGCCTTGCGAAAGGCCTATTGTATTTTCAGCCTCTGTGGCGCAACCAGCACAAGGCTTCTGTTGTCTCGTAGCCGTGGGGCCACTTCTGCCTCGCGTTTCACACTTATCTAAGCCACAGCACTCAGGCAGTATTTGTACCCACCTAGGTGCCTGGGGAGTCGGGACAAATAGTTTACCCGGGGTGCGCGTTGGCCCCTTGCTGGCGTGCGTGGCCCCTCTGCCCAAAATCTCTGCCGGAAAATCCAGTCCGCGTTACGGCCTTGCCTCGCCTTGCCTCGCTTCGCCCGCTTTGGCTTGACTCTCTCCTCCTTTTTCCCACCTCCCTCCCACTTTGCATCCCAGCCCTCGTTGCACATTCTCTGTCCAGAGAAAGAGAACCCACGAACAACTGCTCCCGGCTTCCGTCCGCAGCTCGCACATCATCATCCGCCCTGCTGACCATATTATCGACGGTCGCAGTGCGTTCTTCTTGGCCCTCGACCCCACGCTGTCGCCGTCTCATCGCTTCGTCCCTCCGTCGGGTAGAATTTTGACGTCTCATCGCCACCCGACGCCGACTTCTCGGGTCTTGTTCCCCCTCTCGCCCATCCTCTCTTCAGACAAGGACCGCCTGTCTTTAGGAGTCAACTGTGCACATTGCTGTTTATGTATCAGCACGACCAGCTCACCGTGTGCTCACACCTCTTCAAGCTGCATTTTTTTCGCATACCGCGAAAACCGTGCAGCCCCGAAATCAGTTCCGACGGCTGAAGTTCTCCATCCCCGAGTTCATGCCTGCCCTACCGCACCATCCGACCTCGTCCGGTTTGCCTTATGTCAACGGAAGTCCTGTTGAGATCTGAATCTCTTCTCACGCTCGCCTGCCCAATATTCATGACTCTTCTCTCGTCGCCTTGAGAGTCGGAATCGTCCCGAAGTCCCTGCCACTCGCCTCTTCAACCGCCAGTCAATTCTTTACGTCGTCTCACCAAAAACATCTTCACCATGGCTCTCGTCAATGTTCGTCGCGATGTTAGCGACGCCTTCTATCGCTACAAGATGGAGCGCCTCCAGACCAAGATCGAGGGCAAAGGCAACGGCATCAAGACCGTTGTTGTTAATCTGCCCAGCGTCGCCGCCTCTCTCGCGCGCCCGCCCTCGTACATCAACAAGTTCTTTGGTTTCGAACTTGGTGCCATGACCAACAATGATCCCAAGGACGACCGTTGGATCATCAATGGCGCCCACGAGTCAGGCAAACTCCAGGATCACCTTGACGGCTTCATCAACAAGTTCGTTCTCTGCAAGAAGTGCAAGAATCCTGAGACAGACGTTAACATCAACAACGATCGCATCCTTCTCGATTGCAAGGCTTGTGGTCAGCGTACCGATGTCGATCTCCGCCTCAAGCTCAGTGGCTATATCCTCAAGAACCAGCCCGGCAAGAAGGGCAAGATGGATAAGGCTGAGCGTCGTGCCGCCAAGAAGGCCAAGCAGAATGGTAACGCTACTAAGGAAAACGGTACTGGTAGTGGTGAGGACGGCTCTGAGAACGGCTCCAATGAGAATGAGGAAAATGGTGACGCCGGCAGCGATGACGAGTTTCAAAAGGTGCAGGCTGCCGCACCCGACAGCGCCGATATTGAAGTCAAGGACGACGAATGGGCTGTTGACATGAGTGAGGAGGCCGTCAAGGCTCGCCAGGCTCAGCTTCCTGGAGAATTTAAGGCCAAACTCAGTCTCAACGATGACGAGGACGAAGATGGCGAGGGCGGTGGAAACACCGTCTACGACGAGCTCGGAAACTGGATCCAGCAGGAGGCTCAGGACAAGGGCGGCATCGACAAGATCGATTCCATTCAGGTCTACCTCAAGGCCAAGGAGCTAGGTATCGAGGGCAAGCATCGCACTGTCCTCGTACTTGCCCAGACTCTCTTTGATGAGAACATTTGCGCGCAGATTCCCAAGCGCGCCAGCATGCTCAAGCAGGTACGTTCATGTCGAGTCCGATTAGGCCGTTCATTGCTAACTGCTCGAAGCTGGTGACCTCTGATCGCCATGAGAAGGCACTTCTCGGCGGTACAGAACGTCTCATTGGGTCCCTCGCCAGCGATCATCCAGACATGCTGTCGCACATTGTCAAGATCTTGCAGCTGTACTATCACCACGATCTCGTCAGCGAGGAGGTTGTCACCAAGTGGGGCACCAAGGCCAGCAAGAAGTACACTGATCTCTCCACCTCGCGCAAGATTCGCAAGGCCGCTGAGCCCTTCCTCAAGTGGCTTGAGGAGGCTGACGAGGAGGATTCCTCTGAGGAGGAGGACTAAACCCGGCTAGACGGTAAATGTCTCAGTTTTTTGTTGCGAGGGTTGTGTTGCCTGATTTCGGATCATGTTGCGTGCCCCCGGGTGGCGGCAAGACATGGGACTTAATGAACACCATGACTCCATTCAGTTGCTGTCGCCATTCTTGCTGTCGCATCGCGGCGAAACAGATTGATAGCCTAGCTTGCTTACAGACTGCACAAGTATCGACGTCTCATCATTCTATGCGTTCTCGTGGAAGGTATCATTTATTTTGTGCGGCTCTTAGTGCCTCAGGCGACTCGGTCAGTGAAGAAAAACTTAAGAACCTAGCCGCTATGCATAAGGTTGTAGGAGCATTGGTCTTGGTTTTGTGTGTAGCCAAGTGGTTGTTTCACTTGTTTGTAAACCCCCAACTGTTACATCTTGACCTCGATACACCGATCCTCGGTATGGTCGCTCCTAGAGTCGTCCTCAGCCTCAGCCATGGCCTGATCCGGCCGCGCGTCCGTCATGCTCGTGTCGCCATCCTCCTGGGCCCGCCCTTCCTCAGCCGACTCGCCCGCTCCGGCGGCATCATCAGACGGCTGACCCGGATCGCCGTAGACGTACGCCGACACGGCGTCGACGGCCTCGTCGGTGCCGCGGCCGACCACAACCTTGTCGAACCCGTCGGCGAGCTTGGGGTCAAGCGCCGCGTCTGGCCGCTCGCCTCCATCTTGAGAGGCAGACGCGGCGAGCGCCTCGACGTAGACGTAGCGGGCCGCGAAATCCATGTCCTTTGCATACTGCGCCGCCTAAATTTGCGTTAGTCAGAAGAGGGAAATCTTTAGGCGTTGGGGGTTTTGAGGGGGAGATTGATCTCGTTACCTCGAGGTCCAGCTCGATGATGGGCACTTTGCCGGACTCGACGACGGCATCGATCGCGCCGGTACTGGTGCCGTAGTCGGTCCCGTCTCTCGTACCGTACTCAATCAGGCGATCGCCGTCGCGCAGCTGCTTGAACTCTTGCAGAGGCACAAAATGGAAGTTCTTGCCCCGGATCTCGCCCTCGCGAGGCTCCCGGACAGTGTGCCGCACCACCCTCGCAAAAACGCCCTTGTGCCGTTGTAATAGCCCGTCTATCAATCGCGACCTGTCCGCATCCTCGGCGCCGGACACAACGATGGCTTCACGGTTTTGTGGCATGTCGTCGTCGCCAGCCGTTTCCTCCTCGACCATGTCGTCGTCCTCTTTGAGTTCTTCAAAGACGCTGTCCACCTTCTTGGAGTCGTCTATCTTGTCAAAAGCTGCCAGCTTCGATCGCGCGGCTATCCGGAGGGCGCGCCAAGTCTTGCTGGACTTGCCGGCAATGGCGGCGGCCTTGGTCTCCTCATTAGTCGGCATGTCAATTTCGAAGTCGTCGTCTGCAATCTTGCGTTTGAAATCGTCCAGGTCCGGCAGTTTGTACCTGTCCGGCATCTCAAGGTTCTCCATGGAGAGCCTTTGGCGGTCCTCGCGGGTAAAGTCCATGGACAATGCACCCATTGGTGTTGGCCGCAGACGCTTATTCGTGGCCATCCGCTGGACGTTGGTCTTGGCCTCCTTGAAGATCTCACTGGACACGGAGCCTCTTTGTATGGGCGGGCATGATGCCATCTTCCAAAAGACCCAGTTCTTGTCTCTAGCGAGTACTGTCTCCACCATCCTGTAAAAGTAAGGGCCGTCTGAGCCCTTCTTCAGGTAGTCGGATATCGTCGTCTTCATCTCGTTTGCCCACTTTGTCTGTCTTGCGTGTTGGTCAACGAATCCTGATGGTGACGGCATGCAACTCACATTTTCCTCGTCAAGCAGATCGCTATACATGACGGATTTGTTGGAGGCGTTGATCTTAGCTAATCTCTCCTTTGCCCCGGACGATAGAGAAAGGATGAAGTCTATAATGATGAGGGCTTGGACGAGTATGTGTCTCCGGAAGGAGAGGTCGCTGATCTTCGGAGGCGTAAGCGTTTATACTGAAAAGACTCCTGTCAGTAACATACCTCCAATTCAAACAAGTCTTTGCTGGTAAGGTATTTCGGATTAAATGTTTCGAGGTTCTGGTGGAGGCCATCCTCGTCGCGTTTGCGCTTCAAGTCCCGCTTCATTGCTTCTGCCGACTTGGATGAATGAGGGCCATCGCCGGTGAGAATGGCTTGGAACGCCTTCATTGTCGCATCCAAACTGGTCTTGAAATGGGAAAGATGTGCGGAGTCGAAGAGCTTGAGCGGCTGGCTGAAGCTGTCCTGTAACGACCAGAATAGAGCGTACAAGGAGTCTGAGTCAAAGGCCTTTTGGTTCTTCTTCGATTTGGGATCCGCAGGCTCTTTTGGCGTCGGGTGCGAATCCACCATCATCTTCGAATCGTCGTCCGCAGAATTTGGCGTCTCGTAGCTGGTGATATTCTCGACGTGATATTCACCCCGCAGGTTCACGGAGCTCCTGTCGCCCAAGGGGAAACTCTGGAAGAGGAAGATGAAGACTCTTCCACAAAAAGCCGTGTCCTCGGCACGCGACAAGCGTCGGAGAAGCTCGTTGCAGCTGCGCAGTATGACCAAGTTCTTTTGCTTGAAGTGCTTGGCAGTGATGCGCTCGCGTCTCGACTCGAGGTAGTCGAATATTCGTCGGCATCCGGCAATGGTCTGGCTGTCAAGGAGCTCCTCGACCAACCAAAACAGGAGAGCCGGATCGCATTGGCCGTTGTCTGATAAGAGGGAGAGAATGTCGAGAAGATTCCACATCTTGATGAATTCTGGCGAGTCGATTGGGATGGTGGCCTGAGTATTTAACCGTCAGCGCATGTTTCCAGGGAGACGAGGGGAGATGGGTTCTCACGATTAGCCGATCGAACAAGTCTCTGGCCGCCGTTTCTATCACCGCAAAGTATGTTGTCTTGGCAGTCTCCTTCCCGCCGGCTCCGTTGTCCGCATCGGCAGTGCCATCGTTCGCGAAGGCGGCCAAGGCGCGCCCGGAGAGGTCGTTGAAGTCTGCTTCGTTCAGCGCCGGGTCGATTGCCGAAGTTTGCTTGGCTGCAGATGCTTCGGCGAGCAGCTCGTCCAGTAGCGCGCCAGCGCTCGCAACTGCCGGAACGCCGGGGTTCTCTAGGGCGAGGGCTGGCATGGCGGCGGATGAGAGACGTCGGTTTATCGAGGGACGAACGCCGCCTCAGAGGCCGTCATGAAGCCTCGCTCGTTCGTTGCCGAAGGACGCGATTTCGAGTATCGGTGCGGACGCAAGCAGCAGAGTCGGGTATAAGTAATCAATGGTAATAGGCAACGGCTCGCGCGTTCTGGAGAGTGGGAGCCGGGGTCGAAACGTATTCGTATGAGCGAGGCATGCAAAGGGAAGGCGAATGCGAACGGCTTCTTGAATCCGACGAGACCAGGCTCGATTCGCTTGACCTTGCCTGCCCGCTTGGCAGGGGTTTGCGCGGGACATTGAGATACCTATTTATGCGACTGTGAGTGGTGGTAGTAAAGGTACTTTCAGAGTACCGGTCCCACCAGACAATCAACACAATGCCTGATCAAGCTCCCGTCTATTCGGCGAACTGCAGAACAAAAGGACAATAGGCATATCGGCATTCAGGACAATCGGTCATGGCTATTATTCTGAAGGCAAATCGACTTACAAGGCCTGTGAAACTTGAGTAACTCGGACATACCGACACATCGCCTTGGCTTGGTCTCGTGCAAACCTACGGTGACACGAATGTCTTTACGCGGCCGAGCTCCTTATTCACGGCATTGAATGGTTCTTGGGATCATATAGGAAGCTGAAACCGACACACGGCGCATCGGGATTTTCGCAAGGCTTCCAGCATCAACTTTCGCGATACCCAGCCCCGGTCATCAAGCCCTCGCTTCGCCTCCAACCCTGACATTTTGGTTGTCGAGTGGATGAAACTGAATCAGGCATCTCTGGCCCTTTGGCCTCGTCGAAATAAGCTGATCGGACATTGCCATTGAATTCTCCGTCATTGATGGATCCGGAGTGGTACTGAAGTTCGAGTAGACATCTCGCAGCAGCGTCTTCATTTCGGCGAGGGCAAGGCTAATCCAACCAAAGTCCATTAGTCCGGAACCTTCATTGATCTGAGAATGACGGGCTCTCATTCTGCTGGGATCAAGAATTTGCGGATAAGAGAACTTACTGCTTGCCCACACATCCTCGTCCACCGCTGGCAAAGGCAAAGAGGAGCCGTCGCCTGTCGACATCGCCCTCTAACTCTAGCCAGCGGCACGGGTCATAAGTCTCGGGTCTTGGGAAAACCTCTTGGTTGATTCGTTGTACCGAGTATGCTTGGCAGCTAACGATTGTCCCCTCGGGCAACCAAGTTCCATCGACGATGCGACCTCCAGAAGGTACTAGGCGTGGTAACGACATTGGAATCGCTGGATAACAGCGCAGTGTCTCGCACACCACGGCATCTAGGAACGGCAACTGTTCCAAAGGAGCTTCGGGGTTGCTCCGGAGTTCCTCTGTAAGTCTGACTTGGTGAGACCGGGAACGGGGCTGCGACAGCTCCCACAGGAGGAAGCACAACGAGTCTCCCGTGGTATCAATGCCCGCAACCATGTGATCAAGGCACTCGGCAGCCACGTCTGTTGAATCAAGCTCTACATTCTTCTCCCAAAGGCGATTCACAAGAGCGAATGAGGCGACGTCAGTGCGTTTGCTTGCTCCCGTGACGTATTCATCAGCCAAGGGTACCTCCCTTGGTTTCACGAAAAGGGCCAAAAGACTGGCAAAGGCCCGGTGAAGCGTTGGACTATATTGCGAGATGAGGCGATCTGGGACGTTGTTGTAAGCCAAGTTTGCCTGCTGAGGAGCGCGCCATCAACATCACATACTTTGCAGGCTGTCGTCTGCCGTGATTTGATGCATCATATCTTCGTCTGCTCTCTGTTCCAGGCAGTTTGAGCCATGTGGATAAAAGAGGTGATATGTGATGCAATCACAAGCATAAGCATGCAAGGCTATTACGGTCAGTTAATTCGCTTGAAGACGACGCAATATCGACGAACCCATCTACCAAGCCAATCTTAGCCTCGCCCCGTTGAACAACCAGTAACGTCGGCGCTGGCGACTTACAAAGGCTTCAGATGTTCTGCTTCCAGAAGCCGATGTGCAGCGACGAATAAAGGCTTGGGCCCGCTCTTGGATGCCTTGCATGGTTGCGCTGTGCATGATGCTTGTATTGGCGTAGCGATCTGCGAGAAGCCTCTTGCGTCTGGCATGCTATGGTGGCATCAGGAATACTCAGTGCCTCGAAGACGATGCCACGCATAGTGTGCGGACTCACGTCTGTCTTGTTCAGCATGGTGAACATTGTTCTATGCCAGCAAGTATGAGACTTGAACACACAGCTATCGGCGAAACACGGGCCTTCACCTTCTACCATAGATCTTGAAGAGATCGTAGAAGCTTGTCTTGTCGTATCCACTACCACCAGAGCAGTATATCTCCTTGATCGCCGACCAGGATGTAAAGGACACTTCCTTGGGGGCGATGCGAACCACCGGCCCATAGTGCTGATGGAGCCGGTGGATATAGGCGGTCCTACCCGCGCGCAACTCGTGATACTTGAGAATGAACGAGGTGACGAGGGAGTAGGTCGGCCCTGGCACCCTACGGAGGGGGGAGCTGAGGCGGCGGACGAGGAGCACGAGGAGCAATGGGCATGATGCCACGAGGACGTAGACGGGCGATGAGAGCAGCATTTAGGCAGCTGTCTTCAAGATTATCATGAAGCATTCAACGAGAAACGGCCTGAAGAGGGGAAGTAGCGTGCGCCACAGTCGTATGGGAACCGAGGCCGTGCTTTGGCGTCTTCTTGTACTGTATTCAGAGACGTGTGACGAGGAGGCTAATTGCAAGTCGCCGAGCGAATGCAGTGCGACGGGGGACGACTCGAGTCACCTAACTAGACCGGGTGTAATACATGAACGGCCAGAGCAGCTGGCATGAGGGGACGAGAGGAAGGCTCCTGCATTCGCCCCGCATCGGCTGCCACAGCCGGATGGAGATTCGGAACGATCGCCCGGGACACGAATTGCCTTTGCTTGTCAAGGAAGGAGGGGTCGAGGGCTCGACCAGTCAGTAACATTATTGCGTTATACGGCGCCCTAGGCATTTACTCATGCAGCGCAGAATCTTTGAAGCAGCAGACGACATGAATTACCAAATTTCATATTTACCGCTAAATCTACATATGCTAAAGTTCCGTCTCCCACGACACGGCATCATGAGTTAAGTGTCGCGCTCGGCAAAGCCCAGGATCCCGATGATGCCCGGTTTTGTTCTGATGGGGACATAGCCTGTGGCCGGATAACCTCGCCGCGGCTCGGGTCCGTCTTCCTGGATCTGTGTGGCTTGTTCATCGGCACGGCGCAGCATCCCTGTGGACTCATCATGCATATTCTCCTCTGCCTCGCCAGCTTCAGCCATGTCGATGTGGGATATGTTTGAGAGGTCGCCCAAGTCTTCGCCTTCGCCCATCATGGTCGACCCCTCGAGCTCGTACATCATGGCAATGTCGTTGACGAGTTGTTTGTGCTGCTCGTGCAGCATATCTCTCTGTTCAAGTCCCATGTCACTGTCTTGGTTCATCATGGATTCCACCATTGTCGAAAGGCTGCGCTCGCCCAGGCGTGGACCGTCCGTCGGCGCGCTGAGAACGAGACCGGCGATGCCACAAAGGACGGCGGTGGCAATTCTCGACTTCATGTTTTCGGTTCGTTCGTACGAGGTTACGCAACTATGCAACGATGTCTGATGGGTATCTAATAACGTTTGGATTTCCAAGTCGCTTCGGGCGCTTCCGAAAGTGCGAGCAGGATATATATACGTGCGTGATTCGTTCTGGCGCTCTACATGAGTTGGGTTCAGTGTCTCAGCATATTGCGTCTAGTGCTCTATCGAGTTCTCTTGTCGGAAATGATGTGAACGTCGAGACACTGCTCTGGTTCAAGAAGGAAGCGATGGCGAGGGATCAAGTGTCCCGGCCGGTGGGAAACAAGGCGGGCCATGAAACACTTGAGCCTCGGAAAGGCCAGTCAGGACAGGCGATAGTATGAGCTGATAGTATGAGCGAACAGTTGACGACTCTAGCAATCAAGGGATGCGAGATGCCAGAGGATATTTCATCAATGACGCAACTTGGCTCTGCAGGGTGGCTCGCGAGCATGCCATTTCGCTTAGACTGTAGCATCAAGGACATGTGTCGATGAGTACAGGCCACTAAATCCCTGGGCTATGCTCGAGGTCTTGCCGGCGTTGAGAGATGCAATGAGCGCAAAGTGAGAGCACTAAGAATCTGAGTGGTCAAAGTGGTTGAATCACAGTCTCAAGTCTGGGATTCCAGCTCGGCCGACCCGCACTTAACTTGCCAGCTACGATTATGGGGTCATGCGAGTTGCTTCGACTCATGTAAGCGTGGTTGGGGTGTGCAGTTTTGTACGCGCAGCGCGAGAAAGACTTCAAGGCAATAAAGACTTGGCCTCATCATCTCGAGAATCACGAAAGCCGTCAGGTTGCTGCTGGCTGGTGAATCAATGTGCATTGAATGTAGAAAAGGTAGGGGTTTATCTTGGTCGGTCGGTACCTTACCTTGGCTAAGGTACCTACCTAGAGGCAGGTCTCGACGTGAGGCTGAAGTGCAGTTTACCTAGGAATGCAACCGTCTTGATGGAAAGCAGCCTTGGACCCGTGGGCGAGGCACAGAGATGTGACAGGAAATCAGTGCCATGAACTTGGCCTCGGAATAGAGTCGAATGAGGCAGGTTCAAGTCTGACAATACTCGATACAATCCCAGGAGTCTATGGCTTTCGGGATTCGGGAGAGTAGGGGGTGACTATCATGATACTCGAGTGCTGTAATCTTGCCAACTGAATGGCCAGATGGAAGATGGCGTCATCACAGAAATGGTGTCGAGAAGCAGATGATTCTCTGTGCTGCCAGAACATGGCGGTCATGGGCGTCACGGGGCGAAGCGAAAAAGTACCTACCTACCTTAGGTACCTACCACCTTCCGATAGGTACCTCGCAGCTGCAGCACAGAAGACCCTGACATACTGACTCCGACCCCGACCCACGCCCTGGCCCCGGCCGGTCATAGGCCTACCTACGGGTTCCATCAGTGATCACGGCGTGCTTTCTTCAGTTGATGTGCCCCCTCGCAATCCTGCCCGCCCACCGCCAGCAGCTGAACTACCCACGCTGCCACGTCCCCTCCAGCCTCCCCCCCCTTTGGCCGTGCATGCGAGCAAAAATAGTAACTTAAGCGCCATTGCTTTTCGAGGCGTGATGCTGCAAGCTCCATGATTCGTCGGCCCGTGGGAAGCTGGCCCAGAGCCCTCGGACGGCATCTCGGGCGACCATCTTTTTCGCCCGGCCGCAGATTCTCAAGTCTGCGAATCGACCGGCGACGAGCGGCGGCCATCGACGAGGGCACAATACCGCCTTGGCCCGAGCCTCTGTCCATCCTGGCTGAGCCCCTCGAGACCAGAAGGGGGTGAAATTACCAGCGACGGCGACATCCAACTCGACCGTTCAACGACGGGTCTCTGCACGGCCCCGGCAAGCCCCTTCGACCCCTCTCCGCTGGTCTGGCCGCTGCTTCTTTATCGCGGGAGAAGGGGACGAGAAAATTGTCTCGCGTTGCACCTCTGCCCAGCCTCACCTGTTGCATCCGCTTCGGTTGAGAGCCACAGACACGGCCGCGGTAGAGCCTGTTCCCGCCCCTTTCAGCAAGTTCGCGTCGGCTGCCCGAGGCTGTCGTTGCGGGAAGAAAAGGCTGTCGCCAGGCTGCACTGCCAGCCGGCTAATTCTTGGTCGTCGCCGCGCCCGTTGGCTTGAAGCTCCTTTGGATAGCCGCAGAGCCGGGCGATTGCTCTCTGCTTGACCGAGGATGCCGAGCTTCGTTGGACGGCTGAGCAAGCACAGCAATCGTTCGCAGCACGCCATTGCCGAGCTGCCACTTCCTGCCTCTGCCTCTGGCATTGGCGCGGACATGGGGCTGGGTGGTGGAGGAAGCGCTTCGACGGGCCCTGGCACAAATGGCGGTGCAGCGGCGGCATCAGCGGCATCAGCACCAGCACCAGCACCAGCACCCCCAGCATCGACATCAGCACCACCAGCTGCTGCCAGAGGCCGGCTGCCCGATTCACCCGCCGAAGCGAACCCCCCGCCGCCAATGCCAGTGTCGAGCACGGTCCTTGGCTCGGGCGACCCCTTTGTTGTCGACCAAGTCCAAAGCCGATCGTCGCAGTTGCGGCAGACTCCTCCCCACCTCTACCATCTGCCGCCAGGAGGCGCTAACCACCTTGTCGCGCCGTCGCAGAAACCGCTGGCCATCGACCCTTCACCACCGACGACCGTATTTGACGGACGCCAGCAGCCGCAAACTCCCGTCGACCCCGCTAGCCGGTCCCAAAGCCCCCATTACGGGACGGCTCTTCACGACCAGCACCCGCCGCCACCACTCCACCACGCTCATCAACACCATCATCCGGATTACCACCTACAGCATCACCTCGCCTACGGCATCCCCTCCCCTGCCGTCGACCCTGCTGCCACTCCGTCCGCATTGCAGCAGCAGGCCCACTCCACGACGGCCGTCCCCGAGAAGCGGTCGACGCGCAAACTCATCAAGGGCATCTTCTCCAGCGCAGGCCGCAACTCGCACGACTCCCCGCACCACCAAAACGCCCCGCCCCCGCAAGTCTTCCAGAGCGCCTACGACAACACGACGGGCCTGGCACGTCGCCCTTCCAAAAGGGTATGCTCTGTTTCCCGTCTTTCGGTGCTTGCCGTGATGCACTTCTGTTTTGTCAAGTTTGGCGAGCTTGGGTCCCTATTGGCGTCCGCTAGGCAGGCCGTGGGCGGGGCTCGTCAGTGTCGTCACTTATGCCATGCTTCCACTCGCAAGACGAGACCCATTCGCTGACGCCTCAACTCATGGTAGAACTCCCGTGTCATCGTCCCCAACACCAGCATACGTCCTGTGCCTGGCGAGCATCTCGAACTATCGTCGTACGAGGACGAGCTCTATCAGCCACCAGACCATCCCCCGCCCAACCAACATCAGCACCAACAACACCCGTTGCAACGTAGGGGAACGCTGCGCGTCCATGAGCCGCAAATCCTCTACGATCCTCTGACGCAGCAAACGGCGCCTTACGATCAGCACTCTACGCAGCCCAATCCGCCGACGCACTCTCATCCAGTCCAGCACTATCCGAGTAATCCCTCGCAGGTTTCGCTCCAGCAATACAGTGATTCGCGCATCTCGCCTAGTCATCACGCGACCGCGTCACAGCAGCCGCAGCAAAATCCCGAGACAATTTCTCAGCTCTCCCACGAGTCGTTGGTTGCCGATCCGGACCAACTGTCTCTACTGCAGCAACAACCATCGGGCTCCTACAGCAACCAAGGCCACGACGCGACAACCGCGATCCCCAAGTTGCCTCCGATTCAAACCTCAAGCAGCCATTCTTCTCAAGAGCAACACTCTGCCATGGTTCCGCCCGCAGGTGCCCCGGCCTCGAGCCGTCGAACAGACACCGATAAGGCCTTGAGAGCGCAGGCCGAGCCGCCGTCTGGTCCGCCGCCCGGATACCGCCACGGCAGTATATCAATGAATCCCATCAGCCCACTCCCAGCGGCGGCTGGTCAGAGCGCGGCGTTCCGTAGCGACCGATCTCAATTTGAAGGCTCGGCAGGGGCTGACCAGGGCAGGAGTAGTCCTCAGCCCTCGAACCTGGAGCGTGACGCAGATGCAGAAAAGCAGTTCAAAGACCTATGTGAGTCTCAATAGACCTCATCCCGTGCGAGCAGAAAGTGGCGCGTCGCTGACACGGAAATAGTAACAAAGTACAAGAACGTCAAACGCCTTTACTTCGACGGCAAGTCTCAGATTGAACAGTTGGCTGGTCAAGTCGAGCAGCTTCAGAATGCCGTTGCCAATCAGCGCATGTCTCAATCGCGGACGGCCTGGGATGACAACGAATACATGACAAGGTTCAATCGCCTCAACGGCGCCATCAACAACTTGTCGTTCAATATACGCAAAGACTGGCGCACACTGCCGCAGTGGCTCGACAACTTTGTTAGTCCCGATGCGCTCAAGACGGGAAAGCAAGAGATGACTGCAGTCGGGCGAGCTGTGCTATCGAGATGGATGATTGATGAGCTCTTCAACAATTGTTTTCACCCAGCACTTGATACGCAGCTCAGCTCACAGCTCAAGGAGATTGAGCTGAGCATCCGGGGCAATGCTTACACGATGCATAGCCAAGAAGAATTTGACGCATTAACGACCAAGATTGTCAACTGGAGAATGGCCACACTAGATGGGCTGCAGCACAAGCTCAACTCGCCCGCGGCAGAAGAAAACCGGAGCAAGCTGATTGCTAGAGCTACCAAGAACTTGACGGCATATCTTCATCAACATCTCAGCAATCCCCCACCTCCGGGGCTCGAGGGCAGCACCTCGATGATTGTGGAGCTGGCCGTGGCAATTGCCACGAATTTACCGATAGAAAGCAGAGACGTGGCCATCATGTACCCTTTGCCCGGCGACGCTGTACAAGAACACCTCATGGAGGTTGAGAAGACGGGACTGCCCACGCTTGATTCCCAGAAGACGGAGAGCGAGGAGGTCTCGGAGGAGGATGAGGAGGCGGGCGATACTGCGGAGAGAGATAAGAGTTTACGGATTCGGGGTGAAAAGGGTAAACCTGGTACGTTAGCGTTCAAGTCCTGTCCCGCGTCACGTCCCGAGCGCAAGAGCAAGGGCGGTCGACTGAACAAGTCGGGTTCTGACATGTCATTTGGAACAGGCTCCACGAGAGACGCGGGTACGGTACGGTTCGCAGGATTCGTTGCATTGGAAGTACGAGGGCGTCAGGTGCTGATGAAGGCGCCAGTATGGATTGTCTGAGGAAGATGGGCTGCAGTGAGAGTTCCCAACTGCGTTGCATCTTGAAGAGAGAGAGAGGGCGGAAACCCAAAAGGCGAGCAGATCCACGCTCGCCATGCATAACACTCGATGCGAAAGGGGCATTTGGCAGCAGCAGCATTGACATGCCCACGTGGGAGGGCAGGCGGTTTTCTGAAGCGCCGGCATATCGGGCGAACCCCCATTTTTTTGCGTCTAGACGAGCGGAACAGCCGATGCCTGGCCGTTGATTAAAATCGAACTCTTGAATCTGGAGACGGAACACGGCTGACGAGAAGACTTGATGCGGTCGGTCTAGAGTCGATGCGGAAAGCGGCGGTTAGAGAGATGGAGAGATGGAGTAAGCTTGGAAGAGTCATCGTGGCTCATCAAGACGAAGCAATCCTCCATGTTGAGTCACGGGCGCCAAAGAGTGAGCTGCGTCCCTGGCTGTACATGTAGGTACCCGGGTACTTGGCTACAGACGGGAGGAACAAGGATCTCGGATTCTTGCGGCTCTGTGACTGAACCATATGACTGCTGCAAATTATTCGTTTCACGCGCCGCATTGGCAAGGCGAGGCCGCGGACGGTGACTCGTCAATCCGTCATGCTGAACGGCCTGGGCTTGGATTCGTACATGCGTGTCATTGAGCGTCATTCTTGGCCGTGCTCGAGGTTGAATGGCGAGTGGTCGAGGTCGCTGGTACCTCGGCGTTGCGGGGCATAACGAAGTGGAGTAGAGGTCGAGGCTTAGGTACCTACCTACAGTACTTGCAGCACGGGGTCTACATAAAGCCGTGGCGGGCCACCCGACCCATCAAATGGCAACGAGGCGTGCGGCGTCAAAGGGAAAAATTAGCCACTGGAAAGCATCCCGCAATCCTACAACACTCTTTCCCTCTCCGATACGCTTCATCCCTCTTTCGCCTCAATTCCTTTACGAATACTCTTCCCATCGCGCCCAAGGTACACGAACCTCATTACCGTCTCACAATCATGGCTGTGCGTGCGCAGTTTGAAAACTCCAACGAGTACGTTCTTACCCCGCCGCAAACATCTGCCCCGCGCTCGAGAAAGAAACCATGGAAGCGCAGATTGACGCCGCCGCATCACCATGGACCTTTGAATCGCTAACGAATTCGTTGCTGCAGGATCGGCGTCTTCTCAACACTGACCAACTCGTATGCGCTCGTCGCTCTGGGCGCCAGCGAGAACTTTTACAGGTACGTGTGCCGCCCTTTCATGCTCAGGCTCCCGCGGCATCCTGCATGCTGACTCCGCTGGCTTGGCGACAAGTGTGTTCGAGGCCGAACTTCAAGATATCGTGCCGACTGTCCGCACAACGATTGCCGGCACCCGCATTATTGGCCGCCTGACGGCCGGCAACCGCAAGGGCCTTCTCGTGCCCACAACGACGACGGACCAGGAGCTCCAGCACCTGCGCAATTCCCTGCCCGATTCGGTCCGCATCCAGCGCATCGAGGAGCGTCTGTCGGCGCTGGGCAACGTCATTGCCACAAACGACCACATTGCCCTCATCCACCCGGACCTGGAGCGCGAGACAGAAGAGATCATTGCCGATGTGCTGGGCGTCGAGGTCTTTCGCCAGACCGTCGCCGATAATGTCCTCGTTGGCAGCTACATGAGCCTGTCGAACCAGGGCGGCCTCGTCCACCCCAAGACTAGCATCCAAGACCAAGACGAGCTCTCCAGCTTGCTGCAGGTGCCGCTCGTCGCAGGCAGCGTCAACCGCGGCAGCAACGTCGTCGGCGCCGGCATGGTCGTCAATGACTGGCTCGCCGTGACGGGCCTGGATACCACGGCCACCGAACTCAGCGTCATCGAGAGCGTCTTCCGGTTAGGCGAGGGCGCGGGTCCCAGCAGGATCAACACGACCATGAAGGACACCATGGTCGAGAGTTTCTACTGAGTGTCCTGCACGGTCGCCTCTCTGGGGCACCCTGCTCTTTGGTTATCTCACGGCTATACGCCGGATCCTGGCGTCAGGAACGGATTGACGACTTATGCGTTTCCTGATATTTGGAGATCCTCTGGTATAAAAAATTTCATGATGAAGGCCTAATCGCTCGCTGAATGAGTGAATGGCCTTGCACATACGGGACTGGCTTGAGGGTCTCTGTCTGTAGATGCGGATTCTGCGTGGATCGACGGCGTTTACATGTCACGGCTCACCCATGGCTGCACTCCTAGGCCTGGAGTCGGACTCATCTCTGGGTTCCGACGGCATATGTTTGATTGGCGATGGTTCGCGGCATGAGGGGGAGCGGTGCGCCGCGGCGCGAGGCTGAATCCTGCCACGATGATGGAGCATTGGAGGCATCGGTGCCTCGAGCGATACAAGGGTTATGCAGAAGACGGTGGTCTAGGATACTCAACGTCAAACATGGGCCGTTCTGGATCGGGCTCTGCCAGCTCATCCGGATCGCATGACTGAAGTCCCACAAAGCCAGAAGATTCGTGAGAAATAAGCGCGACTTCGTAGATTGCCAAGTGATGACTATTCATGTTTCGCGCGCAGCTGCTTGTTGCAAGCATTTTCAAGTAACCCCGTTGCTCTACTCGCAGGAGTACACAACTAGACAAGATGGCCCTCTCAGGACGCAGCCTTCGCCTCATCCGCTTCCAACGCAAGCTCGCCCACCAGTCTCCTGCCCGGACTGCCGCCATCGATCCACTCCCGGGGCGCAAAGAGATCGAACAAGCCGACGCCCTTCAAGACGGGAATCGCCGCCCGGATAGCTGGCGTCAGGGCGGCCCGCGCCTGCTCGTCGCCTTGGTCGTATCCCTTGATGTTGACCAGCAGCGCCCCGACCGTGCCCGTGGGTACTCTTTGGCCGCTCGGGAGCGTGACGACGGGAAAGGACTGGGGTTCTGTCCCGAGTGTCTTGTTGTTTATGGATTGGAGTTCTTCTGCCATGATGGTGGAGCTGGTGCCGATGTTGGTCTTTGAACGGTCTGTACTCTGTAGATGCTCGCGAAAGACGTCGATGGAGTGAATATGGGATGATGGCGATGGATTATAGACTTGAACCGCGTCTTTATAGCGGTTGCTCCATGGAGCCTCCGCGGGCTTCACGTCGGCTTTGGCCATGCGGTGATCGAGACGGATGACGAATAATCTCACTCAGTGGGCTTCTTTGATACCTATGAGTCACAGCAACAAAACCCCGAGTACCCCCAAAAAATCTAGAATTTTGGGTGCTCTTCTTGTTGGAAAACGGCATCTCCATCAGCTCCGTCGGCGATGCCTCCCATCCACATCCGCCCAGCCTCAACAGCCCTCGACGACGGACTCCGTCTGCTCCAAAACTTTGACAGCCAGCTGCCCTGGCTGTCCTCCATCGGCAGCAGCGCGCAATGGGGCGCTTCCACGAGGAGCGACCGGGAAGACGTGCGGGCCGAGTATCGGGGCAAAGTCGAGCGCAGCGAGCGCGGCTGGGACGATCCGTGGACGCGGGACTGGGTCCGGGCCTACGTCGCCGAGGTCCAGGTCAAGCGGGAGGACCTATCGCCCGAGCTGCTGGAGCTCGCCATCGAAAACACGACCGACACGGTGCGGCTCCCGGTCGCGGGCATGGTCCTCCAAGGCCGGTCGTCCGAGTACGTCCGCGGCCTCGTGCCGGAAAACGACGACGGCGATCCCTTTGTCTACCTGCTGTACCTCCTGAGCGATAGGAGGACGGGCGAGCTCGGGAAGGGAGCGGGAGCGGCGCTGATTGCCCACGCCAGGGATGAGACGCGGAAACTTGGGTTTGGGCGCCTCTGCGTTGATTGTTGGCGAGGGAACGACAGCAAGCTTGTTCAGTAAGTTGGCTTGACCAGCCCTTGTTCGACGCTCGGAGGTATGCTGATTTGTTGGGAAAGATATTATGAGCAACAGGGTTTCAAAGTGCTCGGCCATTTTGACGCTGAGGAAAAGGGCGCGTGTAGCTGGCAGGGCACGGTCCTAGAGATGCGGCTCTAGACGTGGACAAACTCGATGCCCGGGCTTTCGTATATCGTCTTTGAAGCTTCACTGTTACTCTTGGATGGGATACACCATGTCGAGGAACGGAGGACGAGACTTATAGACGTTTCTCTTTCGCCGCTTCCATGTCGCAAGAGGAGCATTGCACGATTCTTACGAGCGGATGGTTGTTTCGCACGATAGATTTTATCTCACCATCGCTCCATCCTCAAACTTGGATATTTTACGTTGTAGCAAAGATTCACCCGATGAAAAGAAACAACGAGATAAAAAGACCCCATCATCCTGCCAGGCACCGGCTGCGGGGTACATACTCCATGACTGCTTCAAGCCACCTTGGCCATCGGAGCCACCGTTTCCAAACCAGACACGAATAAAAGGATGTAAGAATACCATGGCCTGTTGCCGGGTAGCACTGCTTCCACTGTGGAATAGTGCCTTTGCAAATTCCAAAACCAGAGCAGCTTGGCGCACCAGAAAAGACCCGCCCAAAGTATCTCGGGCGTTTCACCACTCGAGCTTTCTTCATATTCCTCGTAGAGGAAACGAGCGGGCTTGGGTATCCAGTGAGGAAAGGAGTTCCGGTGGAGGACGTAGAAGACCTGATGTCGATTACCATTAGCACCCAGGCTGAGGGTAGATGAGGGAGGTGGAACGTACGGTTTCTGCCATGTCCATCAGCGGCGTGGCCAGAAAGAGCAGCATCAGCGCGCTCGCCAAGCTGTCGGGTAGATTGCCCAGGATGTTCTGCCAGATGGCCAAGCATGGGACGCCGAGGCACCGTTCGACCAGTGATCGGAATGGTCTGGTCTGGTCTGGTCTGGGGGGTCAGACCAGACCAGACCAAGTCACTTTGGTCGGACCGGTTGGTCGGACCGGTCCGACCACGAGACCAACAAGGATGGGACCATATAAGGCAAGAGTAAATGCAATAACTTATGTAGCTAATCACCGATCGCACTCAAAAGCTGCCTCTATTGTCTATACCCAGTCTTCGCCGTCGCTGTCATCTTCTACACTCGGCTCTCCAAACCAGGCCCGGAGACACTCGCATGCCTCGATAATATCGGCCTTCAGCCTGCCCCTGCGGTCAACCACGGTTAGCTTGGCGCTACTGAACAGGCGTTCACACTCATCCGACATAGGTGAGATGGCAAAAAGGTCCAGTGCAAAGCGGGCGAGGTCTCTTTGGGAGTCGTAACTCGTAACGGGAAAGCCAGTACGCAATGGCATCGTCGCATCCTGCCTCATCGTCATGGAGTCGGTCGGTAGCAATGTATTGCTCGTATAAATCAGTTGCAGAAACTGGACCGTCAATTCGGATGCGCTTATGCTCCCGCTGACGATCAAACGCAGGATCCGGGTCTCTCTCTGCGGGTTTTGGAGGGAGAACCATCTCAACGGGATATTTTCCCTTGTACTCCGTTTTCCAAAGCTCTTTCACGGCCAGCTGCGCGCTTTCGAACCACCTCCTCTTCTCCTCATCGCCTGGAAGAACCCATTCTTGTCTGAACCATGCCCATTTCCTGTATGGGTCAAGAACTTGAGCCGCAAAGTATGCAGGCGGAAGGTCGGTATCTTCGGGGAATCGATTTCTCCAGTTCAATTGCTGATTGTTGTAGTATTCGGCGCATTTTGACCAGGCGGCGTCCGCACAGTCTTGTAGGTACTCCCATGTGAAATTGTTATCATCGTCCGCGTGGATGTCAAAGTAGTGATCCTTCGTCTCGCTTATTTCTCGAAGGAGGCAATCCAAGGTTGAGAACCAGTCAGCAAGCGACGTTTTCTTGCCTTCGGTGAGCAATGTTGCGGCGTAGAAGTCTTTGAGAGCCAATTCGATCTTTTCGAGTTCAAACCAGTGCTGTCCGTCCAACTTGAAGTTTGCAATTCCATGAGAGCCTTTTGCAGGGACATGACGGGCTGAGAAGAGCTCCAGACGTTCTCGAACGTTCAGTGCACGAGTAATGGAATGAAACCAGGAGTTCCACCGCGTCGAGTTATTCTGGATCAATTCGAGTCCATCAAATGCGGAGAGGTCACCGCCGACCACGATTGTGGCAAACTCCTCACGACGCTGTGGGGTGAGCCTGATGTATCGCACTAGGTTGTGAAGTCGACCCAAACATCCAAACCTCCTCCACAGCTCCTCTACCTTTGCATAGTCTCCTCGTAAGTGATGCTTCTCAAGCTTCGCAAGATATTTATCACAGTTCCGACCCATCAGGAACGCCTGACAACAGAGATTGATGATATGGCCCAGGCAGCGTAGTCGTCGATGGCGGCGCTGTTTAGAGTTCATCCACGGGCAGAGCTGCTTGAGTATAAACTCAACAGCGGTGTCGTTTGACGAGGCGTTATCTAGCATGAAATATCCAATCAAATCTCCGCCGATATTGTATTCTTGAAGTATCTCAACAACGATTGATCCGACATTTTCGCCAGTGTGTTCGCCGTAGACACGTCGCATGCCTAGCACGGTAGACCTTCGCTTACCAGTAGCGTCAATCCACATGGCGACGACGCCCAGGATAGCGTAAGGGTTTGGCGAAGTCCAGAGATCGAAAGATATAGAGACTCTGCTGCGCGCTTGATGGAGTTCCTCCATGAGCTGTTGCTTCTTCGATTCAAATGCAGTCATTATCCAGCTCCGAATGGTCCGCGCTGCCTTTGGTAGGTGGTTCATCAGCGCAGGGCTCAGGAAGAAGAGAAGTTCACGAAAATGCCGATTCTCCAATTGAAAGAAAGCAATATGGCAGCATACAATCCAACGGATCAGAAGTTCTTTGAACTTTTCCATGGATTCCTTCCAGAAGAAGGCACTGGAAGCCGCCGCATCCTTCTGTTGATCAAGCACCGACTTCTGTGCAGAACCTTTTCTCCTCACCCCAGTCTGGCAATCAATCTGATGCTTCTGCTCAAGATGATTTCTGGCTCGAGAGGTCCCATTGATGACAAACAACTCCTGCTTGTATTTTCCGGCTACACATTCATGGCAGTAGTATACTTCCTTCTTGTCACTACATCGAATGTACTGGAGACCGTACTTCCAGATGTGTGAGGAACCAAGGCGACATCCTTTGTTTGCGACTGTTTCGCGCTTGACGTATGTGATGCGATCCTGTACAAACTCATCCGGAGCTGTGGGATATTGAGCAGAGAAAGTATACGGGGTAGGGTTGCTTGATGGCGTCGAGGCGGGCGATGTAGGAGTTGGTGAAGGGGTAGCGATAGGAGACGCTGTAAAAGAGGCCGACATCACCGCCGACTGGTCAGTCGACCTTACGTCTGCGGAGTAAAAACATATAAATTTGTTGCTGCACACAATGCCAGGCAGCTATCGTCAGTTTTACTACCGCCCACAGGAGAGACTGCCAATTGATTACCCCTTTTCCTGTAAAGAAGACGGGAAGAAAAAGAAAAACGTCGTTTCAAATCATCTTCTTACTCTCAGCTTGATCTATTAGTAGCAGTTATTTGTCGGACCGGTCCGACCGGTCCGACCATGGTCTCGAGAAATCATCAAACCAGACCAAGTCTTGGCGGTCTAGACCAGACCAAGACCAAGACAGACCAGACCATTCCGATCACTGCGTTCGACGAGGGCCGTGAGGGCAAGGAGGAAAACTCGAGTGAAGGCGCTCATGTAGAATAGCCTCCATTGGTGGTCGAATTTGTACGGCTTATGCCTCAGGCGAGGAGTCATGCCCAAAAACCACGGCTGCAGTTCGCGCCTCTGCGCAGTGTTAGGTCGAGACTCGGCTACGCGTTCGGGGGCCGAAGACTCACATTCTGTTGGGGGGGCTCGACGACTCCCAGCGCTGTAAAGGCCAGCAGCACATGGATGACCCACTGGAAGCGCTCAACGTCCATGTTGGGGACTCGGAAGAGTCGTGTAGCGGCGCCCAGCGGGACGAGGAGGGGTGAACTGTAGATAAATCGCGCGGTCGGCAGCGCCCGTAGACGAGGACTGTGCCGCATCAGGAATATGGCTTCGAATGCTGACGCGTATAGCCAAAATTCCATGACCTGGCTATCCAGGCCGAGCCCGTGAACGAGCGCCTGATAAAAGGCGGCGGCAGCCGCAGAGACGGCCCAGTACTGGACGTGTTCTTTGGCCGATAGCATTGCGTCGAGATGCGGAAGCAGGTTTGCTGGTTTTCTAGAGAACACAATCTGGAAGAGTACAGAACGGAGGTTCGGTGCGTGTACAAATATATATCTAGGCATATGTAGGTTTAGTGAAGAGTCTGAAGACCATGTGGCTTCGCGACTCGCGAAAATGGCGTCGTGAGAATTCAGTGGCGCCTGACTACTAATGGTCTGAATTTCTCCCATTGGTTGGTCAATCAGGAAGGTTTTGGCTGCCATCTTCTGGTGTGCGCTTGTTCAGGTGAGGCCAAGAGACTGCAGCTAGTAGGCAACAGCGAGGGCGGCGGCAGTGATCTTGTCGCCGCTTCGGAGGGTCGCCGTTCTCAATGACAAGCCCCGGTCCTTGGCCATCCCCGTACAACTTGACGGGCTGGGCCTGATTCCTTCTTCGAGCATTGCCCAATGGTCCTCAGTCAAGCATCGCCATCCCATGACTGCTCGACGAGATCGACTGAATCGACTAAACAGGATTGACTAGAATTTAGACAGACTGGATAGACTGGATAGACTAGATAGACTGGATAGACTGTATAGACTGTATAGACTGTATATTCTAGACTAAATGAGTAATGAGTACCAATGTCATACAACTGCATCGCGCCTACGTTTTGTGCGCTTGATAAAGTTGACGCTGGTGGATTTCCCACGTATACAATGGCATGTCGTTGAATTTACAAGAATACAATGCTCTGCACCCCTAATTAGGAAGGCACCTTAGGTAATGCGCCCATACTGTGCTCAAGTGTAGTCACATACTGTACGGCAGAGCATCTTTGCTTCAGACGACACCAACTTGATCGTCAAGATCAAGACTCGAAACGCCACGTCGCAAAGCTTGGTCACCAGACAAACATGTCTCGACCGGACGAGCTGCCCGCGCACCTCGAGCCGTCCAAGCTCGGCACCAAGGAATAGTAAGCCCACGAATCTTGCCCATTTTGTCCTCTTTGTCCAACCAAGTCCACACGCAACGACGAGAAAGAGAAGGCAAACGCACATTCACAGAAAGACGGGGGGAAAAGGCTAACCACCGCTACCTTCTCTGGTTCGCCGAGCGACATGTAGCTGGGACGAGCTGTACACGAGCGAACTGCGCAATCACGCCGCCGATCCCTCCGACATTGGCACCGTCTGGTTCGACGACTCGGACGCCGAGGCCAAGACCGTCGAGCTGCTCGACGACCTGCTGTCCGAGCAGCAGCAGAGCGATCCTTTGTCCGCGCACCCGTCGACCGCCGAGCTCATCCCGCCAAAGCACCTCGCCTCGCTGCTCGACCTCGGCTGCGGCAACGCCTCGCTGCTCTTCACGCTGCGCGCCGCCGGCTGGACTGGCCGCGCGCGGGGCGTCGACTACAGCCCGCACAGCATCGCCCTCGCGCGACAGGTCGGCGCCTCCTTGGCGTCCTCCCGCGCTGACCAAGATGACGACGACGACGCTGGCGACAACGACGAGGGAAACGGCCGTCGAGAATCCCCGACTCACCCGCCGGCCCCCGTCGAGCTCGACGTGTGGGACGTCCTGGGCGGGCCCTTTGACGCGGTCCTCGACGGCGCCCAGGTCAGCGGGTGGGACGTGGTGCTGGACAAGGGCACCTTTGACGCCATCAGCCTCGCCAGCCAGTCCGACGACGCCCAGGGCCGGCGCCCGTGCGAGAGTTACTGCGACAGGGTCCTTCGCCTCGTCCGGCCCGGCGGCCTCTTCGTCATTACCAGCTGCAACTGGACCGAGGAGGAGCTCGTCAAATGGTTCGCATCGACTCCAGACGCCTCAGGCGACGCTCGGGAGCAACAGCAGCGGCCCGGCCGGTTTGTCGTTCGAGGCAGGATCCAATACCGAACCTTCAATTTTGGCGGAGTCAAAGGACAGACCATCAGCACCATGGCTTTTGTCAAGCAATGAGACTCTCATGCTGTTGCAGGCCGGTTTCTTCTCCGTCACAAACTGTAATAAAGGGAAGAAGAGGGTCGCCCATCGCCCCTGGATCGAGGCGCCTTGGCCTGGACATATGGATGTGGCATGATACGGCGTAGAGGTGAAGAACGGAAATAAGATACCCCCTTAGAAGTCGCGTGTATCGTCAATGTAGTGAACAACTTCATCAACATTGACCAAGCTTGCAGTTACGTCATACAACAAAACACTCATGCTCCTCTAAGCACCCCAGCGCTCTTCCCACTGTTACTCGCTTTTGCCTCTGGTCTTTAGCCATCCGTGTAATTAAACGACCGTACGACAGCACAGCCTTACCCTACGTCTCAGTCGCCCTTCGACTTGCGCGATATCGTGCCACAAGCCAACGTGACAGCAAGCGCCACATTCTTCGTGTCAACGTTGGCAATGAAAGATTGCTTCATTAAACCTGTCTTTTTTCGTTTCCGGCTTTCTTTTCTACTTCTCCCGCCCATCTATGGTGATGTACTCATAGGTTCTCCGCCTGCCGATGATCCCGATGCATCGACAGCTGCAGTCGTGGCAAAATAGCGCACGTCTACATCGTCGTCTTTCTGCAGCTTGTTCAAGTTCGGCACAATGCGTTGCTGGATTAACTCGTTACCACGAGGAGACGGGGTGCTTTCGGCGCCATCCTTGTCCAACGATTGCAGTGTCCCTTCTTCCGGCAGGCGTCGAAGGGCGCTGATGAGAACTGCGTACGTCTTTGCCACGTTGAATCGAATGTTGGGGATATCATCGTCCACCATCTTGTCCAACATGGGCAGGATAGACTTTGCAATGACGTCCATGCTAACCACCGTTGCCAGTGTCTATGTGAGAGTTAGCATTTGTCCTCATGTCTACAGGAGAGGTATAGGCGACTGACTGAAATAGCAAAGCAGGTCGTCATCCTGTAGAGGTAGTTCGGATGACTGCCCATGCCCATAACCTTGGGAATAATTTGTTCGCTGGCCCATTCCACGCCAAACACCTCTGTTAACTTTTTCAGGTTATGCGTAGCAGCCTCTCGGATAGAAAAGACCGAGTCGCCGAGCCATGACATGCAAAGATTGCTCAGCTGCTCGTCAAAGAATTTGACGCCAAGCTGACTGGCCAGCAGCGGAATGTACTCGATAATGGCGAGCCGCACTCGCCACTGCTTATCTTCGGCTAACTGTACAATGGCCGGGAGCAGAGACTGAGAAAGCAGCTCGATGCCAATGACTGGGGTGCCGTCAGTAGCTTAGCATGGATGAGGAGAGAGATTCACCCACCTTGGTTGACGAGTTCGAGTTTTGAGATGATGTGGAGCCTAACCTCCGGAAATTCGTCCTTGAGCATCTGAAGGAACATTGGGAGCAGGTGGTCAATAGTCCTATCACGCAAGCAAAGTTAGCCTGTGTCAGAAGGCCGAATAAAGAGGCGAGACGTACTCCTGCTTGCCCAGGATGGGGGCAAGTCCACTAATCTGAGTACCAAGAGCGGCCCGGACGTGCTGGGAGTTGTCCGACACCAGGTCCTCGATGCTGCCCATGATGTCGTTTAGTAGTGTGTTGCGATCAATGAGGGCGCAGAACCCAGGGATCTGCCCTGCAATGGCAGTCCGGACTTCGGCCTCGTTGTCTTTGAGCATCTTGACGAATGCGGGAACCAAATCTCGAGAAACGACCTCGTCGTCAACAGCCTTGGCAATCTATACAGTAAGAAGAAGGTAGGTCAGTATCGCTGACAACCGCGGGGGCACGGCGCCATCATACCTTTTCAAACCTATCAGCAATCATGTATCGCACCCTCCAACTCTTGTCCTCTATCAGGTTGCGCAAGGACGTCAGTAAGACGCCGTGACTGGACTGCTGCTCCTTCGGGACAACCTCTGCAATGGAAATGAGGATCTCAACCGTCAGCAGACGAACACTGTCCTGGTCGTCCTGCACAAGATGTTGGAAGAGGGGTATCATTTCGTCGATGACAATCGAGGCTGGCATTTCCTTGACAAGCTTGGCGAGATTCGTTGCTGCTTGTCGGCGAACCATGGGCGTCTCGTCATGAACTAGCAGGCCAAACTGTTGGCGAAGTTGTTCTTGGACTGGCGGGGAGACATTCTTGTACGGGATAGTGTAGAGACCACAGCCCGACACCTTCGACGTGAACCAATCTGCTTTGGAAAGGCGAATGGTGAGGGGAATGAAGTATTCCTCGACCTGTTGAGACGAGAGTTGCGCACAAATCTTATTGAGGGATTCGACGGCCTGCGAGACAGGTGAGCAAGGAGAAGTCACTTCGTATGGTTTCGAGAGGCCGGTGTTACCTTGTCTCGTACGACGGGCTCCTCGATGGCCGCCAAGTTTTCCAGCGGCGACAGCAGAACGTGGCCCCATTGAGACCCTCCTACGTACTCGATGAAATTGCCGAGCTCCTCGCTCAAGGCGACCAGAACTTCGTCCTCGTCCTCGACCGACTCTGAACACATGCATCAGTACGGCTTGCCTCGCAATTGGTAGTAGAGTCACCGACCATCGAGAAAAGGGATGAGCTCCTCTCTCGTGCGCTCGGCACCGAGGGCGAGAGCAATAGTCGACAGGCGGTGTATGGCGTTGAGTCGGAGTAGGACATCGTCGTGCTTGAGGAGGCAGAGTCAGACAGGACGGCACATCAAGGACGCGAGCAAGGAGCGGTCGTTACCTTGAGCTCGTCGATGAGCACTGCGATGGGATACAGCTCGTCGTTGGTGTTGGGCGCGTCAGCCATGGCGAGGGGCGGCGGCGGCGGCGGCGGCGGCGGCGGACGGCAAGCGCGTCTTCAATCAAGTCGAGATGGTGCAGCGTCGCTCGGGAAAGGGCGGAGGCGCAGAGAGACTACCGTCGTGGCTGCGATGGCGGCGGTGTCGGACGACAAGATTGCAGCAGGTGATGCAATCAATGCTTCTGCGCAGAGCCCCAACCGGATAACAGCTGGGAGCAAGTCGGGAGGGCAAGCAGCCAATGCAAGCAAATCAAGTGGGCCGGCCGCAAGACAGGAAACGGCACGGGCACGGGGTTGTGCGAGATCGGAAGACGGGGCGTCGAAGTGTGTTCGGCGTGTCTCGAGAGACGTGGTTGCTGGCAAATGAGGATATGGACGAAGCAACGGCGACTCCAGCCAGCGGGAGAACAAGGACTGATGCGTGATGAGGCTCTGGTTCTGTGCTGGGCGAAGCTCAGAGGTGGGTTCGCCCGAGCCAGCTGCTGCCAAGAGAGAGAGAAGGCGGGCAGGTGGACGCTTTGGGCGCATGTACTCGAAGGCGGGTCCAAAGTAGATGAGAGTACTCTGACGCCGATAAGATGCACCGAAACACCTACTCCATACTTCTAATCAGGACTGAGTACATCTTATACTTTGCCCAAGCCCCCAGCATCCCCTGTAGCACAGGTACACATCGCGCTAGATTTGCCCGCGAGCGGTACCTTACCTCGCCTCTGCCAGAACACGGTAAGAACCGACCCAGCGCTCCTGGCATAGCGACGTCGATGCGAGCCCACAGTTGAGGAAAGGAGGGGCTGCCGGAGCATCAATGTTCCGTCATTTTCACCCCGCCAAGCTCCGTTTTAGCTGCCATGGGCGTCACAGGCCCCTCCGTTAGCGCGCTACCTTGGCCACGGCGAGAATTCTCGCGAGATAGAGGTCGCCCGCAAACTCCATGCTCGCGATTCCCGACTGCCTCAACCAGTTGCGTGCCAAAATTTCCCCGTGAGTCAATCGGGCAAGCAAAACAGCAGCAGCAGCGGTCGCCAACTGCAAGCGACCTCGTGGTAACGCGAACCGTTTCTCTCTCGCCCATTTCGCACCAATTCATACGAGAGAGGCGTTGACCTCTAGTCGCCCATCATGCCCACCATTTCCGTGGACAAATACAAGCTCTTCGAGGCTCTTGGCCAAAAGTACGTGACCTCGCTGCCGAGGAACCGGGGACTCACTCGGCTCGGAACGATTCAGGCATGCCATTGATCAGTGATACTTACTCTCGATAGATTCACCAAAGAGGAATTCGAAGATCTCTGCTTCGACTATGGCATCGAGCTCGACGAGGATACCGAGGAGGAGGAGCGGCCGATTGTCAATGGCGTCCAGGAGCCACCTCAGCTCAAGATCGAGATCCCCGCCAATCGATACGATATGCTCTGCTTTGAAGGCATTGCCTTGAACCTCAATATCTTCCGCGGCCGCATGGCACCTCCCAACTTCAAGGTAGTCAAGCCCAAAGATGAACACCAACAAACCATCACGGTCCTCCAAGATACCACAAAGGTGCGGCCATACGTTGCAGGAGCCGTTTTGCGCAACATCAAGTTCACTCAAGACCGTTACGATTCCTTCATCGCTCTCCAAGACAAGCTGCACCAGAACCTAGCGAGAAACCGGACTCTCGTATCCATGGGAACGCACGACCTCGATACAATCCAGGGCCCTTTCACGTACGAGGCCTTGCCGCCAAAGGATATCAAGTTCGCCCCCCTGAACCAAACAAAGGAGATGAATGCCGAGGAACTCATGAGCTTCTACGAAAACGACAAGCATCTTGGTCGCTTTCTGCACATCATCCGCGATGCCCCCGTATACCCTGTCATCTACGACGCAAACCGCATCGTCTGCTCCTTACCACCCATCATCAACGGCGACCACTCCAAGATTACGGTCAACACCACCAATGTGTTCATTGAGATCACCGCCACCGATCTCACCAAGCTTCAGATTGTCACCGATATGCTCGTCACCATGTTCTCCGTGTACTGTGCGGAGCCTTTCACAGTCGAGCCAGTCAAGATTGTCTCGGAACACAACAACCTCACCCGCGTGACCCCCACGCTCACGCCTCGAAAGACGCAAGCCGAGGTTGACTACCTCAACAGCTGTACCGGTCTCAATGAGTCGCCAGAGACGCTCTGCAAGCTTCTGACCAAGATGGCTTACGTATCCCGCCCCTCCGACAAGGACCCCAATATCCTGGAAATCGCCATACCGCCTACCCGTGCCGACATACTTCACCAATGTGACATTATGGAGGACCTTGCCGTCTGCTATGGTTTCAACAAGCTTCCCAGGACAGCTCCCACGCGAAGTGCCACGGTCGGCGCCCCGCTCATGGTGAACAAGCTCAGTGATATCGTTCGCGTTGAGGCTGCCATGGCTGGCTGGAGTGAAGTCATGCCACTCATCCTATGCAGTCACGATGAAAACTTTGCCTGGTTGAACCGCAAGGACGACGGCACGACTGCCGTCCGTTTGGCCAACCCCAAGACTCTCGAGTATCAAATCGTACGGACTTCGCTTCTGCCCGGATTGCTCAAGACGATTCGTGAGAACAAGGGCCACAGCGTGCCCATCAAGATCTTCGAGGTTGCCGACGTGGCCTTCAAGGACGAGTCCGAGGAGCGCAAAGCCCGCAACCGACGACACTTTGCCGCTGCGTGGTGCGGCAAGTCGAGCGGGTTCGAAGTCGTCCACGGGCTCCTCGACAGGGTGCTGCTCATGCTACGCACCGCCTTTGTGACGCACGAAGAGGGCCTCACGGCCAGTGGCAGTGTTGATTTCCAGGTGAAGCAGAATCCAGTCAAGCCCGACGGCTACTGGATTGAAGAACTCAACGAGGAAACATTCTTCCCGGGCCACGCCGCGGCGGTCTATCTGCGGATAGGTGGCAAGGAACAACGCATCGGCGAGTTCGGCATTCTGCACCCCACAGTACTGGAGAAGTTTGATCTGAGGTAATTCTAACCCCTCTGACACCCGCAACGAGCGGTAGCGAGAGTTGAATAGTGCTAATGGCCACGTCATGTGCAGATACCCCGTCAGTGCGCTGGAAATCAACCTCGAGGTCTTTTTGTAGATAGAGACGATGTCGCCAACGTGACCGAATCTGCCGACATATGGGTGGACATGCTCGACTGCGCGAGTGAAAGGGGTCGGAGCGGATACTCGGACCCGTTACTGGTGGTATCCAGAGGCATCTATGCGCCACACTGAAGTCGGAATCTTAAAGAAGGCCAGTGCGCGTACGCTTCTCCTTCTTGATGTAACGCAGCCATGAATCCGATATACAAGTCCGAGATGAGTCGTATCTAATCATCTGATTGCACGCTCTGCCGCCAGGTCAAATGAGAGGAATTGGTCAAGGCACAGACAGGGAATCATTGGTTTCAACACGTGTCGAGCCTCAAGGTGGGCGTCTGGGAGGACCAATGTTTGTGCGACTTTGGTTTTGTGCCATCGCTAAGGGGGCGCCTGCGCCGCATATCTAAGTCATGGTTGCTCGAAATGTTCGTAACGAGGGCCGGCAGAGCGTACGCTTGGCATATTGGCTTAGACATACAAGATCATTTGAGTGCAAACGCTGATTGAATTGTGCCGGGCCTGTACAGGATGTAGTCTAGGCACTCTGATATTTTGACAATGGCTCGGCTTCCAGCGCCGCTGCAAAGAATTTCGCTCAGGATGTTCTCCAGCCCATCCACCCCTTCAAAGAATACGCCAGGTACATGAGGCCTCGGCTTGCTCCGGCGAAAGAAAGTATATCTCGTTCAAGACATTAGAGTGTACCCCAAAATAGGCGCCTCTCCATACCGGCTCGAGCAAAGTCGAGAAAGCATGGATTGCTAGCAAATTTCCTATGTTGTCGTTGCCGTTTACACTGAGTGGCGTCGTTTGCGGCCTGTCTGTTCTGCAGCTGTGTTGGATCCCTGGACCTCGGCAGGTTGCGAGTGTGGTTCCTGGATATCGTAGCCAGGCGCGTTGTTAACGTCGAACGCGTTCATGATGCCGCCGCCATCGCCAGCATCTCGCGGTTCGATGAAATCCCACCCACAGCTCAGCCTGCCAGACGCCTCGTGAACGTAGTCGGGGCAACTCTCCAAAGTACAACAGCTACCACTTAGCTGAGCATCTCCCGAACGCGATGATCGACTAGACGGGTGCTGAGCCGTAAGCGGGGCCACATTTGTTTCTGAGGACGCGACCTCTGTTGAAGATAGAGGCATGACCTCCTACGTCATTTCTCGCAGCTCTTGGTCATTGTGATGCGGCTCAGAGCTGGGAGACTCCTCGAAGCGGCCCATCTCTGTGAGAGCGGACTTGCCTACATTCAAGCTGGCGAACCCATCTCGAATGGCAGCGAGGGCACCCGATCCCTCGGCAGATGAGCTATGCCGCAGCGACGACGATTTCTGAGCACCAGGTGTCAGGGTTTCGTGCGCTGTTTCCACGGCGGTCAGAACTGATTCTCCTTGCTCTGGCTTGGGAGATGCGTTGGCGGATCGGGGATAGGTATTATAGCCCAAGACCGCAGCTTGGCGATCAGTCTCTGCAAGGGCCACGGCGTTGAGACCACCATTCATTTCGTCGTCTGTTCGCCCAAAGACTTGATGCCACCATCTGATATCCTTCAAGTTCGGTAAAAGGATGCGCTCGCGACCTCTTTCACGATCGTTGATTATGGCGTCGTAATCGGGATTCGTGAACTCAGCTCTGCGACATAAGAAGTAGTCCCAGACGGAAGACGTTCTCTCTTGCACTTTGGCCTCAGCTCTCTGCTTTTCCGAATTGTACAGAAATGTGCCATATTGGCAAGAGTACAAGTGATAGAGTAAGCGACGCAGGAACCGCTCGTTGAACTCGAATCGATTCGGGTTTTGGCGGACAAGCTGATATGTGCAATCAAGGAATTGATGGAAGACGGGGCTGACCATCTTGGGTGTTGTCGCCTCATCGTCGACCACTTTGCCTGATGCCGCCTCACTGATGGCAGATGGGTCGGCGTCATCCTTGCTCTGGTTGAAAAAACGCTTGGCACCGCTGAGCACATTCTGGAAAGCGTCATTGCGGCCATCGTTGTCGCCTGGGTGGACCTTGGCTCCGGCGAACGCATCCTTCTGGACTGTGAACCATTCCTCGTGATTGAGATGTCCAGAGCGCAGCCGGAACATGTGCCCAAAGGACAGCCAATCCTTCTCTACTAACACCATGAAGCCTTCAAAGGTCCTGAAGTAGGGATCTAGCATGATCTGCGCCAGGGCACTGAGCTGACTCGTCCGATCCCAACCGTCTGAGCAATGGATGAGTACGTGTGAATGCTTAATCCCGATCCGACGCGCTATTATGGCCGATCCATCGAGCACGCTGTAAATATGCCGCAGCCAGCCGCTCTGATTCAGCAACTCTCGATTGGGCGGCAAGGGGGAAATATCGGCATCCTTTAAGGCCTCTACGACCTTGTTCAAAGAGTTTCGCATGACATGAATGTTTTCGATACTAAGGAAAGATTTCCTTGCGAACGGGTACTTGTCCATGTTCTCAGATCCCATGCCTTGGACTTGGTTCACCATGGCATTGATGGTCGGTCGAGCGTCGACAATCATGTTGGTCTGTTGGCGACCGTATATGAGCTGCTCTCCCGTCTTTTCGTCATACATAGCAGCCGACCTCGAGATCAGTTCGTCTTCGTAGCGTTCTGTTTCAGACAGCTCGGGCTCCATCACGCTGTTCCCGTTGGAAGAATCCGGCTGGCTTGAAAACGGGGTGGGCTCCTCGGATCCGCCAGGCATCCACGCAGAAAAAGAGGCGGCCACCAGTTTTTCATCCTGGACGTTCGTCTTCCTCGTGATGCCCGCCAACGGCTGGGAGCTTCTGGTAATGGTACAATTATTGACGGGGTGAATGTAGGATAATGCGGGTACTCGGTTCCGCGATCGAAACTCCCTTGCGTATTTGAGGACGTTATCCGAGATCTTGGAGGGCACGACCAAGACGGCGGGGTAGGTGTCGCAGAAAGTGTAATCCTTGTTGATGTTTGTGATTCTCCAGCCCTTGTCGGGTAGTTTCTCGCTAATGCCCTGTCTTCGAAACTCGGCCTTTGGGTCGTAGATTTCCCAACCCCTGGATTTTCGTTCATTCTCTAGCGGCTTATGGTGAAAGGCAAACAGCCGTTCCACGGTACCGAGCCTGCACGTCCGAGACCGTATAAAGTCGAAAGCCTCGCGCGCCGCTTCATTGTCGGCAAAGTTGAAGGTAACGAATGTGAAATCGCGGCAGCGAATGCGCAGAGACGGTGCCTGTCGGGATGCCGGGGGTGTTGGCCTGAGCGCGCAGTAGCAGAGCATCGGAAAAGTGAGCCAGCGCTCGCGCATCTTGGGGGGCTTGGACGATTCGCCCGACGGGCTGGCAGCCTGCTCCACAGGCGCACAAAATACCATGTGAAAGTCTGTCAGTCGCAAGACGCCGTTCGTCGTCTGGCCGCCGTAGATGCCCTGGACATTCTGGATGACCTGGATATGGTCAGGCTGTCGTCGCCCAACGGCGTGCCGGCCACGCAAATCCAGGCGGCACGTACCTTCCTGGCCTCCATTGCGGCCGGCCAGGCGCAGCTGTGCGCTCGTGCCTTGGTGAAAGATTATCTCGCAGGCGATCTATGTGCGAAGGGACGGCGCTGGGGCTTCCAAAGCTGCGTCAGACACCAGGGCCACCAAGGACCTTGAGCAAGCAAGAGAGAGGCGTCTCCGGCACGAGGCTCCCGGCTGGAGGCGATAGTATACGCCAGAAAGCTGTGTGTGAGACAAGTCCAAACAGCGGGCTGCCCGGATCTTGGTCTAACGATAAGTTGCTGATGCAGGGAAAGCTGATGGGTTAGCTGTTGCGTGTCCTGGGCACCGTTGCTTGCCTCGTCCGGAAAAGGGGAGAGCGCACAGGCAGGAGGAATAAGAGAGCGGCCGAGCTCGTCGAATAAGGCACGAGAGAGACAACCGTAGCCAAGCCGACCAAGAGATGTAGACGCGGTGCCAGAGGTCCAAGGCGGGACAGGCGAGCACCAAAGTTGCTGTCGAAGCCGCGAGAGCTCGGATCACAGGCCGAGAGCCTTGGCTCCACAGCGAGCGGACAAAGGACGTCAGCAGGCTGCGGGAGAGCCAATCCGGCAGGTACGTAGGTACCTGCACCTGCGCACGTATCAGGCGAGGGGTCCTGGACGAATTCCAAAGTTTGCCCCGCCATGGCGGATCATCGGCAGCCCGCCGGTACAATTAATCCGCCTCGCTTACGTACTCATGGCACACTCTCCACTTTCCTTTGGAGGGGAAAAACGAGAGGAATTGCTTGCTGATGCGAGAGACCATTATGGTACATAGATTTATATTGTTAACTTGCGATAGAAAGAAGTCTCTCCTTGTACCTCGCTCCCCTGCTGCACCAATTCGTGGCTCAAGTCATTAGGGCTCAACCCACTCCCGAAAATTGAGGGCCTGGCAAGTTTCCGAGCCTCGCCAGTACCCCAAACCCATCGACGAGCACCTCGACGACCTACGCCCTCGGCCCGCCGCCCAATCTTGCCCGCCCAGCGTCGAATCCGGTCCAAAGAAGTCAACCAACCTTCTCTCACATACCTTCAAGATGGCGCACCCCGGCTCCCAGATGTGAGTCCTTGCCTTCTCGTTTCCCCCGGTCTCGCTTTACCTCCTCCCCGGCCGGCTGCCCCTGCGGCTCCATCGCAAAGGGAAAGAAATCATGGGAGCCAAACGAAAGAGGAGGACAACGGGAAGACGCGAGAGGCAGCTGGTTCGCAAGAGCAGTGTGGACTCGCCGTCAATTTCTGCTTGATGCCTTGGCGAATCGTCGAAGAGAATTGGAGACAATGGCTGACTTTTTTTCCCGATAAACAGCTCCAAGCGGAGAAAGTTCGTCGCCGACGGTGTCTTCTACGCCGAGCTCAACGAGTTCTTCCAGCGCGAGCTCGCCGAGGAGGGCTACTCGGGTGTCGAGGTCCGCGTCACGCCCACCGTCACCGACATCATCATCCGCGCCACCCACACCCAGGAGGTCCTGGGCGAGCAGGGCCGCCGCATCCGCGAGCTCACGTCGCTCATCCAGAAGCGCTTCAAGTTCCCCGAGAACTCCGTCTCCCTCTACGCCGCAAAGGTCCAGAACCGCGGCCTCTCGGCCGTCGCCCAGTGCGAGTCCCTGCGCTACAAGCTGCTCAACGGCCTCGCCGTCCGCCGCGCCTGCTACGGTGTCCTCCGCTTCATCATGGAGAGCGGCGCCAAGGGCTGCGAGGTCGTCGTCTCCGGCAAGCTCCGTGCCGCCCGTGCCAAGAGCATGAAGTTCACCGACGGCTTCATGATCCACTCCGGTCAGCCCGCCGCCGAGTTCATCGACTCGGCCACCCGCCACGTCCTGCTCCGCCAGGGTGTCTTGGGTATCAAGGTCAAGATCATGCGCGGCTCCGACCCCGAGGGCAAGGCCGGCCCCCAGAAGTCTCTCCCTGACGCCGTCACCATCATCGAGCCCAAGGAGGAGCAGGCTGTTGTTCAGCCCATCAGCCAGGACTATGGCGCTAAGGCCGCCCAGGCCCAGGCCAGCCAGGATGCCAGAGTGGCAGAGCAGGAGGGTGAGGCCGAGGCCGAGCCGCAGCAATAAATGCGCGGAAGGCGCGAATTGGGAGGGTATGATGGGAGACAGTCGGAGGACTGAATGTGGACCAAGGTCGCAAGGCAAGGGAATGGCGGTCTGCACAGGCGTCAATTGATGATATTTGCATCTGCTTCGGAAGGTTTCATCTTGTTTGGTAATGGTAGGATCCAGCCATAAAAAAGGAATGAGACCCCCAATGAACATGACCAGTACACAAGAGGGCAAGTAAGAAGTCGTGGAGGCCTCTGCTGAACGTCACAAATGCGTATAATAAACTTTGAGTGAAGTGACAGAGCAAACACATTTAATAGTACACCTTGGCCTTCCCTATGAAACCTACTAGAATGCGCAGTCACGATGAACGAATTCGACGTTCTATCAGATCATCTTGCCAATGATGCCTTGTAATGGACCTGAACCCCTCATGGATGCCTTGCCTTCATCCTTGCATTTCAAACCTGGCTCATCCTGCGAGCTAGCTTCTCGATGCTCTTGACGCGTTGCTATGTTGTCATTCATGTGTCAAAACCGTCGCGACCCGTTGGCCGAAGCCTAACAAAAAAGACGCCGAACGCCAATATCCCTTTGAAGTATGACCTTCCTGCTCCTGTTCTTTTGGTACTCCTCGTGGTAAGACATGTAAAAGATTCGCAATTCATCTGGCCGTCTTCGTCAGTGCCTCGTCTAAGGATCCCTCGATGTTCGGCCCTGCCGTGGCCTAGAGGGGTGGCAAACGTCCGTCAACAACTCCTAGGGTCGACAGCTGCGCTATGCTGTCATTTCAAATGACAAATCTGCAGCAAAACGGCTACATCTTGGTGAGATTCTGGTATCTCCTCCAGGTCTTTGCCCTGATAAAAGTATGGAATCGAGTGACCACGTCGGACTACCTGTCTGACGACTTTCGGTCTTCCAGCTCGATGTCGTTTCCATTCTCCTTTTTGCCGTTTGGATGCCGGCTGGAGCGAGGTGCATCGTCGTCGCTCTCCTCTGTGAGGTCCGTGAGCCCGAGGCCTTCCTCTTCGTCGTACGCTCGGATGAGGCCTTCTCGGTCGCCATGGATGCTGCCGAAGCTATGTCGGCCGGGGTCTCCGCTCCTCCGAGCCTGCATACTGCGACGGGTTTGCAGACTTGACACCATATCGGTGGGCGTAGCATCCAGGCCCCTGCGACCTGAAGCCAATCTCCGTCCATTCGGATCGCCTCTCGAGAGATTCAGCAGGTAAACGCCGGTGAACGTGACGAGGAAGCCGCAGAGAAGAGAAAGCGTGTTTACGGGATCTGTCGTGTTGAAACCGCTGAAGAGAATAAAGGAGGCGCATAGAGTAGCAGTTGTAAACGTTACGTAGTACAGAGGATTGACACTGTGGTCGAAGAATGATTAGCACATGGGGGCATACGATCTATGCCAGGTAGGGGGTCAACGGATTGAAAGCGTACATGTTAGCCGGAAATGAGGCCAGGGCCTTGTTGAAGTAGTTCATTTGCGTAAGTATGCAGACTGTCGTCAAGATCATGAAGACATATGTAGACGGATGACTAAATTGATTGTTGCCGGCGAGTGTAAGTTTGAGGGCAATACCAAAGGCCTTGACAGACATGACGGAAATGGAGCCAACAGTCGAGCAAATGGAGAGGTAAATGAGCGCATTCTTCTTCCCGTAGACTGGCGCCACTCTGTATATCATGAACACGGCGAAGGCGACGACAGCGACCGCGTAGAGTAAAAAGCCTAGAAAGCACAGTTAGACGTGGGTCCTCCCGACACATGGGCGTGCCTCGGGTACTAACCGGGTTGAATGGCATAGTGCAGAATCTGGTCGATGGTTTGGATATCTTCGTCGGGCGGCGCATGCAGAACGATGACGACGGCGCCGATGAGACATATGGCACTACCCAGTTTCCCTAGGGTGCCAAGTTCTTCTTGAAGGAAGTACGATCCAAGGACAGCGCCAATAAGGACGCTGAGGGCTCCGAGAGGTGTGACGAGGATTGCTGGCGCAAACGCATATGCTGCAAAGTTACAGACTTCGCCAATGCCGACTTGGTCCCGTCAGCAAGACCTCTCGGTTATGAGTAGAGCCCGACTCACGTGTAGCTATTCCGGCCCACCACAACGGGCTTCGAAGGTAGACGAAACCCTCGCCCTCGAAGCCGTGCCTTTGTTCGGCTTGTAAGAGGCCCTGGAGCCACCGTCATTAGGATCGCGGGGTGCAGAGCGTAATCGGGATAATCGGGGTGGGAGGGTCGAGATGATGGCTGAGGACGAACCTTTTTGGTGATGACGAAACTCGTACCTAAGAGGAGATTAGAGACGACACGCGAGGGCGGAGACGCCAACGAGGATGCGCATCGGGGAATCATACCGATTGCGAGAGCCGACGACATGGCCAGCGCCAGGCCGACATATCTGATGCGCGAGTATCAGCAAACATCATGATCCAACTGCAGTGCAGCCAGGGGTATGCGCCTGCGCGACGAAGCAGATCGGGTGTTTCGAGGAGCAACGGCAGACAAAACGTACTTGTCTTCAAGCATGGTGCAAGGCAGTCGTGATGCGAGATGTCGACGGCAGTAATCGTGGCAGTTGGCGCAAGTCGGAGCGGAATCGACGACGGTGACGAAGACGTGTCCGTCGTGTAGGACCAACCGCAGTCGACTTTAGCGTACGGACCCCGTGGGATAGGGCGGCGGAGAAGCGAGCGCTTAGGACCTGGAGGCGTCGAGACAAAGGAGAGAACAAAATGTCGAGGTGCGCCTGGCAAAGACGCAGGTGTGAAGTCTGACGGGGGTGGAAACTGCACGGTCAAAACTAGCACAGAAGCGTCGCCTTGGAGGTGGGCGTGAAAGCTTGCGACGGAATGGGACAAGGCGTTGAGTTGAGGAGGCCAGGGCACGGAGCGCAGGTACGGAGTACGGGGCCGAGTGGATGGATGGTCCGATGGATGCACGAGTAGCGAGTGGACGGTCGTCGGTAGGTATCGGTGGTTGGGCACGGCGCAGCTCGAGTCGGTTCGAGGAATGGGCGGGTCCTAGAAAAAGAGACAAAGAGAGGGAGGTTGTCGGTGGGACCGAGTTGGAGAAGAGAGGCGGGCGGCGGGCGCGACAGAGAAGTGGAGAAGAGGAAGAAAGACGACGAAGAAGAACGGTGGAGAAGAGGAGCAGCAGCAGGAGGCGCCGGCTGGTCCTGCAAATGGGGCAAGCCGACGACAGAGGGCAGCGGAATACGAAGTGCGAATAGCGGACAGCTGAGGGCGGACAAAAGGGCGGGGTGGGATACGGCCAAAAAAGAGACGGCGAGAAAGGGAGAAGGGGCGGGTGAATCGAACGGAACAAGAAGCGGCAGACAGACACAGACACACAGACGACCGTGACGAACGAGGCAGGCACTTGAGAACTTGCAGGAGGGTTTCCCTGTCGTGCGGATGCGAGGAGAGGATGGACCAAGGACGCCAGACAGCCGTGGGCTGGCCAATGGGCGCACATGCACCACGTTTGGCCCCTTCCCTTGCTCTCTGACGGGGTAGGTAGGTACTCTGGGCGGCATGCAGGCAGCACGGCCGGGCAAGGTACCGTACGGTGTGTCATGTACCTGAAGCACTGTACTAGTATTCAGGCACAGAGATGCCAGAGCAGATGCGCGAAACGGAAACGAGCACAGAAATTTGGAAGTCGTGGCCTCTGAGACTCGCAAAACACGGCGCTAGCACCGCCTGTAATTGCGGCAACAGCGGCAGGTACGTGGCCCGAGGCGTCAGCGGCATCCATGGCGGCGGCGCCGACCCTCTTGTCACATCCAGGCACAGCCGGCGCGGGGCAGGTTCTGCCTGGTCTGTGCTACAGTACTCATTCGAGGCCAACAAAAGCCCCAGCTAGCCATGCGCGCCACAGGCAATCGAGCATCGAGGCTAAAGCTTCAACTTTAGCCGAGCGGTACAGGTACAGCTTTCGCCCACGGTACCTCTTGCGCAGCATGCTTTCACTGCGTGTGCAAAGTACCTAGCTTCTGATGGTTCATCTCTGCAGCTTAGTGGTCATGGCTCCCCAGCCTCCAACGCCAGCCGCCGCCATCTTCAGCAGAAATCGGTTGAGAAGGAATGGCGCTTGGAGACTCTTTACGTCACGAGGACACATTGCAAGTACCTGGCCGTGGCTGATGGACGCGGGAAGCACGCGGAAGTCGTGCATGCTGCACATCCAACTCCCTACATGACGCTGGTCTCTCTCGGCCTGCTTGGGACGAAGTTGCTCCGACGAGGTACCGACGCGGCGCGGTTCGTACGGGACAGGTACCTCTTTGCATGGAGTCGCGGACGGCCGATCCGTGGCTTCAGGCCACGACGCTCCGGGCACCTCCCTGGTAACTAGAGCGCCCTAAAAAAAGGCTGAGGCGCAGAGCACCAGCAGTTGAAACGCTAGGGGCGCTGGGCAGCTTGGCACCTGACACCCTGTCTGAAGCTCCATTGATGTCCTGTGGGCAGTCTGGACAACCAATGCTGGCGCTTGCTCGTCTGCCTTGCAGCGCTCGAGTGCTGCTTCATGTGGCGGTGCTCCGGGGTTTAAGCGCCCTCCTCCCATCAGGGCCACTGCGCCCATCAATCGCCTTTCCATCCCTTTTGCTACCACCGTACGGCCACCCCCGGGTCACGGGCCCCTGGCGCGGCGTCTGCGATGTAGCGATTCTGCATTGATAGGTATCACGTGCTTGTACATCTGGCAAGGCTCAGTTTGCTAGCAAATACATGTACCTTGCTATCCCCGGCATTTCGTTCGTCGCAATCCCGGAAAGTGACTTGAGGGTGGCCTTGCGGCAACCGAAGGGATTTGATGTGCCTCATCCCTGCAGCGAACCTAGGGACTGTGTGCACGCGCCGCCTCCACCTCACCAGGCCGAGGTACCAGCAACATTAAACTTTACAACGCCAGCAAGCACGGCAGCGCCTTCTCTCTCCGCTGACTTTCGTGGTGATGCATTGCACCAAACGCGGCTCCTCGGACATGCGTAGTGAGGCAAGACCTTGCGCATATCGGATGCTTTCCTCGTCGTCTTTGAGCTCTTCGTGTCTCCTTTACGCCCTTGGGACGACCCCCACCCGTTCCTTGGTCGAGCCTCGGCGTAACAAGTCCGTCCGTCGTACTTCGTATTCGGGATCCGAAGCCGTAAATACTCTTCACCTTCCACCAATCTGCATCAGGAAACTCTCCGTTCCATTCTGCTATGTGCGTGTTACCCCATACCAGACCATTAAAAGCAACTCCTCTACGCCACCATCGTCGCCCTCGACGGTTCTTCAGTATCGGCATCATGCCCGGCTGCCGTGACTGGGCCACTGGACTAGACCCTTCCGAGAGCTCGCCATGCACGTAGTCGTTGTTGTCCCTATTGAGCCGGGCCTGGAATTCCTCATCGCGTCGTGCTCAGGTACCAAAAATGTATAAACAAGTGATTTCGTGAAGACGGCCTGCAGAATGCATCGCTCTTGCCTTGCTCCTAGAGCTGCGTGCTTCAAGGCGTCAATCCGGGCGCATCCTCAGGAATTGCATCGCGTGGACCGCCTTCGGCTCGAGGCACCTCTGCTCCGTTGTTTCTGAAAGATGGGAAAGTAACAAAGGCGCCACTGGCTACCAGGCCTTACTTATTATCCCTTGGCCTTGGGCCTCGAACCACGTTGCAAATCGATCGTTCCGTCATGTGGCAGCGCTGCAAAAGGAATTCATTTTCTGTGACATCCTGCCCTAGCTTGACGCGTACGGAACTCTTACACACGCGATTTGCGTATTCCATTCAGATGATACCTTACGGCGTAATAACCGACAATCATAGTACCTTTTAGCAAAGCTCTACGCCGCGTAGCCGCTTCTTTGTCTCGATGTAAACCAGCACGCTCGAGCGATTCCCAACTTCGCAGCCAAGTACGTCTCACCACGCTCCGACGTCCAACGCCTCCGCGTGATACATCAGGGCTGCGCCGAGCGAGTCGTCGTTCTTGTTGCTGCGGCAATAATGAAAGACGGCAATCAGGCGCCCGCAGCGCCACGACTCATCCTCCTCTCCCGAGAAGATGTGTTTTCTCATCTCAAATCCGAGTCTCCGTGTCCACCTGTCACAACTGTGGTTGGGAAAGGACGCATAATCATTCCATGCTGGGTATCAAGGGCCAGTCCCAGAACGCGGACTTACAGCGCGTATTCTGAGCGCTGCATCTGGCGCCTTCCATTTTCTCAAAAACTAAAGCGAATGTCGAACGTGATCAGACCTACAAATTAGTACAGTGTATGATGGAGCCTACCTTTAATTGCTGCAAAAATGCATCACGTCAGTTGACGAAAAGAAAATTGTAGAGTATCTTCCAAAGGCAATGGCAGGCTTTGGGTCGCTGTTTGGGTGTCTGTTAGGTGGCCTTCTCTCTAGATCTGCAAGCCAGTCTCACGCACTGCAAAGGGATGGAAAGGGTTGGGTAAGGGGAGGCGGTACTGGGTTAATGGCAAGAGCGTGTCAAATCCAACACGCTTCAAGAACGACGACGCTTGACATCTACCACATGTTAGCCGTCCGTCAGCCCCTGGAAAGGTCACCTTACCGTTCCCGTCTTCACCATCAAACTCGCCGGGCACAGCTCTCTTCATCGAGTGGGGCTGGACGCCTGCGGCGCTGCCGGTCTCTTCAGTGGCGGCACCAGAAGGCATGTCATCTAACCAATCAATCTCGGCTGCATCATCATGATATGCCGACATCTCGTTTCTTGTCCCGAGATTTTCAGGACCTGTATCCACAACATTGCCCTGGTGCAATACTGCGAGGTTGCCGGACCCTGCTGCGACGTCGGCCTTCGAATAGCCAACAGGAGCCTCATTAATGGCAGATGTCCGGGTTGGACCCTCATCGACGTGAGTGCTTGCCACATCAAGGTCGAGCTCGGACAGAGCGTCTGGCGCGGCTTCGGTGTGTGATGATGGCGATGACTCTCTTCCTATGGACTTCTGAATCTCTTGAATGTCACCCAGCACTGCATCTTCGCCGGAAATGATCTCGACTCCATCGCTGTGAAGACCATTATTAGCATAAAAAACGATAACACAGCAGGTCGACGACAATTGACTTACCTCTGGTCAACGCGAGTGCTATCGTGTTCGATGTGGTGGGCGGTCGATGCAGCCTCCTCAAACTGAATCCCGGTGTTCAGAATGGTATCCGCCTTGCCTTCTGCGACACCGTTCTCTTCGCCCATGCTCTCGTATTCGATAAGATCTTCATCGACTTCGTTTCCAAGGCTTAGCGACTCGCCTTCGATACCAATGCCAACCAGGTCATCTCCAGAGAGGACAAAGTCTTCGATATGCTTCCCGGCAGCATCTGAGTCGTCAGCATGCTCGAGCTCGGAAGCGGCTTCGTAGGGGTCTTCATCTACGCGATCTTTCAAGGCGTGAGACTGATGGTCGAGCGCCGCTTCAAGATCTTTCTCTCTGTCGAAAAGTGTATCGAGCGCCTCTCCAAGATCATCCTCTCCCCCAAGTTGTGCGCCGAGTATTTCGTCGACGTCTTCGGCTTGTGGTACAGGTCCGCGCTCGACATCCCACGATAAGGGATCAAACGGGTCTTCGTCTTCGTCATCTGCTTTACCTGCAGAGCCTCCAGCGCACTCGTCATCGTCCTGATTGTACTCCTGATCAGGAGAAGATTCTTCATCGGCTCCCTTAAGGGAATCGCCAGCCGCTTCTACGTCCGAGTCACCATTGGTCGCATTGCTCGAGTCAGGCGGCCCTTCATCGTCATAGGCATCGGGTTTTCCGACGTAGGTGTCGTCTTCGAGAGCTTCGTCAGAAACTGCATTGTCATTAGAGTATTCGCGGCTTGTCTGCGCTGTACCGTCATCGCCGGGACTTTCATAGCTGTCGAGCTTTTCCTCAAAGGCGTCAGGGTAGCCAGTTACCGGTCCATTCTTTTGAGGCTGGAAGAGATGCATTACGTCTGCTAACGTCTTGTCTCCCGTGGCACTTTCCACCAAGAAGTCGAAGCGCTTCATGACATTGGGGCGGGTGAATAAGTATGTATACAATTCACGGGAATGATCAGGATCCTGATTCTTCACAAGAATGTCCAGTAACTCCAGGATTTGGCTAAGCGTAATCGCCGACAACGCGTCACGAGGGGATGACTGGGAAAAGACAGGTCAGTTTTTTGTGAGCGAGAGGAACGGGTCAGGCTGCTCACCTCGGAAAATTCAAGGCCAAGCTTATCAACCTGAAGAACAAGATCGTCCTGAGGGCCAATCTCATCGGCGAGTTCGGTTCGTAGTCCGTCAAGAACAGACTTCATAGACTTATCCAGTATAGCTGTATCCGAGAAGAACCCATCGGTCGAGTGAGAAAAGAGCGGATATTCTTCTCCTTTGTATTGAACGGTAATAGCGGGAAATTCGGCAGACTCGGGCGTCCCTTGCTCCCCCGTACCTACATGCCCTTGGGACTCGGATGCCTCGTCGTCATGGTCGTAAGTCTCTTGTGCAGCCTCAAAGGCCTCCGCCATTGCGTGAGCATCTGAAGTCGCCTCAGGGCCCTCTGTCTCTGCACTTTCTTGGGCAGTCTGACCGCCCGTGCCCTCATCCTCTTCCCAATCAATTTCGTAATGTTCCGTCGTAGTCTCGTGGACAGCGGATTTGGCGAGATGAGTATCGCTGGTCTCAGGGCCAGGTGCGGAGTCGGCGACTGCGGATGGCACGTCATGGTCGCTCTGATGGGCCGTCTCAGGCACGAACTTATCGTGTTCATAATCGATTTCATGAAATGTCTCGTGATTGTTCAAGGGAGAAAGATTTTTGGATTCAGTAACGGCTACGCCGTCATCCCTGCGGTCGACGTCATTGTCGGCTGCGTTGTAGTCCAGCGCATCAACTTGAGCTTCGTCTGATCCGGCAATCGCCCCTTCATCACCCTTGGGTGCAGCGCCATCCTCTTCTGAAGCCCCCGCTCGTGTAAAGTCTTGATCAATAGTCGGGTTGTCATCGATGGAGTTGTCCGTGATGTCCATGGCGTGCGTATGGTCAACGGCTAAGGTGGTGTCCGGCTTCGTGAATGCATCATCGCTATCGTAGTCAATCAAATCTTCGTCTATGTTTTTGTAGATGGTACTCTTCAACTCGTTCTGGGAGGGCAGCGGAAGAACCCCTTCGGTCCCTGTGACGTCGATGTCCGCCATGATCTAGGAGATCCGCGGACAAGGTTACAGCCGTGGGCTTTGGGTGGGGATGGTGACGGTCGAAATGCAATGACTGTTTCGAGTAAAACTACCGAGAAGAGCACAGATGTGATATACTCGAAGGTTGATGTTTGCTGGTGACAGCTCGCGCCTTTGCCAGCGGTCGGGCGCGTGCACGCCTGCCAGTATTTTTCTGGTGTTACGTTGTTCGCGGGGATAGACGCGGTACGAGATTTCCGGTATCCACGAGACAAAACATTGGGATGTGGCTAATGGAGGGCTCGATGAAGATTTCGGACTCGGCTTGATGAGCAATCTTGTCCTTGTGTTGGTGCGGGAAGAGTGGGAGATACGTGAAGGGGGAAAGAGAGATGAAAAGAGCTCGATGATGATGGTGCCTTCCGGTGCAGCCATTGCAAGCTTGCAGTCACTATGCGCAGGGGCCGGAGTATCTATACTCCATGTTTCGCCGAAGTCTGCTGCAGGTTTATGTGCAGATACTTGGTTCTGACTCTGCAGCTGACACAGCCGAAAGGGCGGCCGACTTAAAGTGCCAGCAGTCGCGTTGACGTCGCCCCACTTGTACCAGAGGAAGGTACGTATCCCACTGTCACTGCCCAGATTGCTGACTGATCAAGCCAATCAGTGCGGCAAGCAGCTTCCCCATCAGTCATCCCGATGCCCATCGTACACTCTGTCCGCAACCCCCACGATAGCGTCTCAAGAGTAACGGACTGCCGGATCTCGAATTGTCAAAATGGTGCGCCGCAGAGAGAATCCGTCATGCTCGCCTGATATGTCCATTCAACTAACTTCCATCGCCCTAGGTTGTCCTTGCGGCCTCGATTTGCACCCGCGGCGGGAAAGCTGTCCTGTCACGGCAGTTTCGCGAGATGCCTCGATCACGGATAGAGGCCCTCTTAGCATCGTTTCCGAAATTGGCGGACAATGGCACCCAGCATACCACCGTCGAGCAGGACAATGTGCGATTTGTCTATCAGCCGCTCGATGAGCTCTACATGGTCCTCATCACCAATCGTCAGTCCAATATTCTGCAGGACATCGACTCGCTCCATCTCTTTGCCCAAGTGGTCACCAGCGCATGCAAGACGCTAGACGAACGGGAGATCCTCAAAAATGCCTATGAGCTCCTCAGTGCTTTCGACGAGCTAGTTACCCTAGGCTACCGCGAGAACTTGACCATGAGCCAAATCAAGGCATTCCTCGACATGGAGAGTCATGAAGAGCGCATTCAAGAGATCATTGCTAGAGTATGCAGGGCGACCTACGATGTTTTGTTCTGGAACTTGAGCTAATCACCCGAAAACAGAATAAGGAACTCGAGGCTACGGAAGAGCGGAAGCGAAAAGCGAAGCAGCTCGAGATGCAGCGGAAAGAGTCGGCCCGGACCGGTCGCGGCGGTCTTCCCAGGACACCCGCATATCCCACGTACCAAACTCCCTCGCGTCCGAGCGGTACCGACTCGTACGATTCGTATGAAGCCGAGAAAAATAAGACTTATAATAAGTAGGTTACACGCCTCAAGTGACTCATGTGCCAGCAGCTAATGGATGGACACTGCAAGGCCGGTGGCACCTAAGGGCAAGGGTATGCAATTGGGCAAGAAGTCCAAGACGACAGACATGTTTGAGCGAGTCCGCGGCGACATGGGAGGAGAGGTTGACAATGCGCCACTCATCGCGCCAGCACAGACAACGGCTGAGCCTGCAGAACCCCGCGTCTCGTCGACTCTCGATCGCGATGCTATTCACGTTACCGTGTCCGAGACAATCAGCGCCAAACTCTCTCGGGAGGGAGCTGTCAACTCGCTCGCCATTAGCGGAGATCTCACACTTCGCGTCTCAGATCCCAGTCTCACCAAGATCAAACTGGCCCTTCGGGCAGTTGCTTCACACGGCGCGCAGTTTCGCACCCATCCAAATGTGGATCGCAATCTTTTCAACGGCTCCAAGGTCATTCAAATGAGCAACACAGCTCGGGGCTTTCCAGTCAATAACGCCGTTGGAGTTCTGCGATGGCGAGCCTCGCCAAAGGTGGACGACATGAGCGCATGCCCAATTGCCTTTACCGTGTGGATCAACAAGGACTCGGCCAAGTACACTATTACGGTGGAATACGAGCTGACGGGAGGAGATGAGCTGAAGGATGTCAGCGTGATCATCCCCTATGTTGGCAGCGAACCCATCGTCTCCACTTTTGACGCGGCCTACGAAGTGTCTGGTGATGCACTCGAATGGAGCATCGGTTCTGTCGATTCAGAGAACCCGAATGGATCGTTCGAGTTTGAGGCAGAGACGGGCGATGAGAATGACTTTTTCCCCATGACAGTGCGGTTTAACAAGACGACGCCGTACATTGACGTTGATGTAAGCCAGTCTTTCCAGAATGTCGCACACAATGCACCCTGCTAACGTATTGTCTAGGTGAGCTCAGTATCGCTGCTGGAGGAAAACGAGGAGGTGACATTCTCCAAGGAAGTCAAGTCCAGCGCGGACAATTTCTTCGTAGAATAAGATGGAAGGACTGGATTCCTGCTTTAGGAGGCGCGCGGCATGAGAAAGCTCAGAGGTGCCTAATTTCCACACGGAGACACATTTGTCCCATAGCCAAGAGAATCCTCAATCAATCTTGTGACGCCAACAGTAATTTGGGAAGCTTTCAATCTGTCTAAAGATTGGGTCATACAAGAGCCGTAGCAGCTTTCGCCCAGCAAGATTCGTAGATTGATTTCGCGGCTCCGGTCTTTGCACAGTACGTGTTTGCGAAGGTTGGACACGGTGCTTTTTTTGTCCGCGTTCTTCACTGCCCGCCCTCGCTGTTGCTCAATCCCTAACCTGAATATGCATTGGCTCTACCAAGTCAATCAATGATCCGTAGATCATCAAACTGCCTGATTCTGGACGGCCATGATCTGAGACCCCAATCAGATGGCCTTAGTGGTTCGACATCACCATGGAAAAGCTGAAGCAGCTCTCACTTCTCAGTGAGAACAAGCTGAAGTCACGGGCACCCGACGGCTTCCCGGTCAGCTGTCCGACACTCGACATTGCGGCGACATGGGATAGCAGCAATCGAGACCTGTTGATCTGCAGACCGCGTGGTGAAATCGTTTCCAAGATTCATCAGTTAGGAGCCCCAGGCACGACGGCGCCCGAGGCGGTTGCGGTTACCTGGAAGCCCGATGGTTCGTCTCACGAGCTAGAATCCTCCAGAAGCATTTGACACCTTGAGGGGGGGTTCGCCAGGTTCGCTCATGCTGATTCAAATCATTAGGGCAGTTCCTGGCCGTCGGCTGGAGCGATGGCGTCGTGCGGCTCATGGGGCTGGAGAACAACAAGGCCGCCCATCACATCCAAGTCTGCGAGGCGTCGGCCGCAAAGATAACGCACATTGGCTGGGCAGGCAGCAACATTGCAGAAAAGTCAAACAAGCTTGGTCGGCTCACAGACGGGATGCCAGATGGATGGGCGATGCCGGATAATGATCTGCCCGTCGACCTGCCGCAGGAGCTTACCTTCTTGGAAATCGACACGGCATTGCCCAAGATCAGCCCCTTGCCGAGCAGCAGCGCAGGCGCAGGGTAAACTTCCAAAGCAGCGAGCACACCTCAATTTATTCGAGCCATGACTGACGTTTCCACACAGCGAGGATGCCACCGTCTTCACTCTGCGGAGTGGTATCGAGTTCCTATTCCAGCCCCTGAAGCGGGACGAGTACAACAAAGTCAACGTCATGGTCGTAGGCACGAGCGATGGCCAACTACACCTCAGCATCTACGACTCCTTTGTCGTCGGAACCTTTCCATGCCCGGTGTCTGACACTCCTACGGTCTGTCAGATGATGCTCCACGCATCCAGCCCCGACGTACCGACGCACGCGCTCGTCTTCGCGGCCAAGGCGACGGAACCGGAGGAGCTTCACGTCGTGCCCATGGACTTGCCCTTCATCTCGTCTTCGCCCATCAACCTATCCCTCTTGGCCTCCAAGCTGACGACGCTGCAAAAGCTCTTGCGTTACCTGAAGCAGACACAGTTGCATATGCTGGTCGAGTGGAAGAACGCCAGGGAATTGCCAGGGCGCTTTTTGCGGAGCGTCGCCCCTGATCTCGAAGAGATGCAGAGCGGCCCGCGCGACATTGTCGCGGCTCTCTACCATACAGTATTGACAGGCCACGCTCACGGCCCGGTCCGCGAATGGCTCGTTGACAGCTTGGCAGAGCGTGTTTGTCTCCCGTTGCCCCTCTCACTTCTTTGTCTTTAAGTCGAGATCTTGCTCAGGGTGACTGACGCTGGTATCCAGGGACACAAGCGCTGGGACAAGGCCGTCGTCTCGGGCCTCGAAAACCTTCGCAGCCTCGTCCACGAGAACTTTTTGCCGGTGCTCGAGCGCTGCGCAATTATACTCAGCCGGCTCCGCGGCCTCGCCCAATTCCACGACGACCGTGATGACATTGGCTTTTCCGCCATGCAAGTTACCAGGGTCCTCGACATCATTGGCTGCCTAACGCTCGTCGGCCACAAGATCCTCAGCCACGTCATGGACGAGCTGGACCATTTCGCGGCCTTCTCCGTCTGGCTCCGTTTCCAGATCGACCGCCTCGCCTCCAGCGCCGGTGCCAGCGCCGGCGACGAGCTCACGGAAAAGGAGGCGACCATGGACAACGCAAAGGTTCTCGGGTACATTGAGAAGTATCTTACGACGAGCCCGCTCGGCATCTTCCTGGACGACATCTCGACCGAGGACTGCGCGGCCGACTGGGAGCACTGCGAGGACGGGCCCAGCCTTCTCGAGATGCTGGACAAGCAGCTCAAGAGGCGCGCAGATGGCCAGCCTAGCATGAGAGCACTGCCGCAAGTAGACTTCCTCGTCAACTACATGACGACGTGGTGCAGTCGCATCTTCAACGGGATTGCCGAGTCGCAGAAGCGGAGCGTCAGATTTGGCAAACCCATCAAACTAGCCCTAGGGCTTCCAATCAGCAAGTCAGACGTGAGGGTCTGCAAGGCTGAGCATGTAAGTCATCTCGGCGCTCAGGTTTTCGCGCTCGGCCATTGGATATATTCTGACTATACGGACTAGGGCAGCGTGATCTACACAGCCGTCGCTTCCAAAGGCAATCAAAGTAGGGGTGTGCTTTGTCCTCTACCATTCATCATCCTAGCCCTTTCATCACCAGGCTCACAGGACTTTAGTGCACATTTTTCGGACTGAAATCGACATCGTGAATGGTATAAGCGCCAATCGGCCTGTCACTAGCTGTTGTATCGACCTTGGTGATTGCCCCTTCATCGATCTCAAATTTCTCAACGATGAGACACTCATTATCCTGTGCAATGAGTCAGGTAAGGGCGTCTTGTGTCTCCCCCTTGAGACTGCCTCGCCTTTGAGCATTTTGGTTGACAAAACGAGCCCGGAACGGGTTTCTGACAGAGCACGCTCCAATGGTCATTTTCGTTCCCATAAAGTCAGATAAGCTCGTATACGATCCTCGGGAAGCTGAAAAGCCAGACCAAGTCGCCAGTGTCTCGGCTGGCGGCCTTTCCGCATATCGTCTGCCTGAGCAGCCTTCGATGAGACCGATTAGGATGCAGGTCCACGACAGGAGCGACTTGAGGGGAGAAATTCCACAAAGAATCTGCCTCCTCGGCGGTGATCGTGTAACTTGGCGGACTCTGTCTACACCACCAGATGACACTTAAAGTTCATTGCATCCTCGGGTTATGCACAGCTCCTTGAGTTTGTGTCTCAATCACTAGTGCCGCTGGCATTGTCGTCATGATTGTATAGTCTAGTTTTTTGCGGCCTCGGAAGCAGTTTCAGGGGCACAATAACTGTCTTGAGAGGCAAAGGGCCATCACTTTCTCGGTTTTGTAATGTCAAAGAACTCGGTCAAGCCCTCGACAACAGCCTCAACATTCATGTTAACCAAGGGCATTCTGTCGTATGAGTCGTCCTTCATGATGGCCACGAGAGCAAGGTATCGGTCCACTTCGCGCAGCATGATTGGCTTGTTGCTGTCATGCAGTACAAGACAACTCTCTGCCGTGGAGCAACCGATTTGGTCCTCAAGTTTCGAGTTCCACGGTTCGGTTTCAAGCTTCTTTCTGCTCTTGTCGCTGCGCTGCCATGTTCCATACACCTCGGTGATGTCGATGATGACGTCAATGTAGTCGCTGCATATCTCGTAGCTAGCCATATCGGCCGTGGCATTGTCGGTTGCAATGTATATCTTGGACAGCACATCAAAGAGATATGCCTTTTCGAAGCGACAAGTACGGCATAGATTGGTGAGCATCGATTCCAGAGTTCCAAGGCGAGGGATGAGTTTTTGGATAACGCGGCTAAAGGCCTCGAAGATGGAATGGTTATAAATGGACGTGAGGTGAAACGTAACGGGAGCGTTTTCGAAACCGTTATCCGAAAGCTCATCCTGAATGCGGATGGTGATGTCTCGCTGTATGTCCAGCTTATAATCATCCGACAAACCGTCAACCTTGTGGATGAAGACCTCGATGTTGATGTTAGGATAATGGCCCTGCAAGGCAAGAATAGTAGAGTTGAGTCGAGCGACAGCCTCTAGGTAGTCATCTTGGGCGTCTATGACCCAAATCAGGGCACCGATTTCGCCAAAGATAGCGTCCATGTCGAAATTTGGGTTTTCGAAAACGTCTATTTGCCCGGGAAAATCCCAGACTTGGAAATCCATAAAGGACCTATGAAGACAGCGGTAAGACACTCGCGGCCACTTGGAGAGCGTCACGACTCAGTACAACTTACGCCATAGAATCCTTCTGTATCCGTGCCGTGGATTCGAGGAACAGGGTCTCGTTAGGAGGAAGTTTGTGGAAGACAACGCTCGATATAGAGGATTTTCCGCTCCTGAAACGGCGGCCAAGTCAGCTGGGTCGCCTTCCGAGAAACGGAGCGTCCGTTCAACTTACCGCCTTTGGCCCATGAGGAGCAAGCGAGGCTTTCCCTTGGTAGGCTGGGGCGCCGCTGCATCGGCAGGCTTGGAAGCGCTGGGCGCGCTGGGCGCGTTCTTGGTTTGGGCTCTTGAGCCGCTCTGCTCATGAATGCGACGAAGATTTAGCGTGGCTTGACTCAACTCGTAACGAGGTTTTGGGTTGTCATCCTCGTCCAGATGCGCAAGCAGCTTGCTGCGCATGGGAGGGTTGAGCGTCATGACAGAGGCAGGTTTCCGCGCGAATGCCACGCCGCTGTCTCAGGAACCAAGTCAAGTAGAGGCGTGGGGAGAAGATAGTCTGCAAGGCGCCGTGGCAAAGTCGGGCATGAGAGTTGAATGTGCCGTGTTTGGTGTTGATCTGTCACGGACACGACTACCGTGCCACGTGGTGAAAGAGACGTGCTCAAAGCTTTACTTGCTCGAGGCTCGAGGCCCGCACTTCTCGGGAGCCTCTGTTCCTGAACTCGTCGACAGGCTCCAAGCCAGTCACTTGCGGCCACAGAGCTGCCCTGGATAGTATCCCGGGCTTGAAGAAACAAAAGGTCGCCTGTTGGTCTCGCGCGCGCATATGACGTGTGTTTGGGGGGGTTTTGTAAGCGGGCGTGAAGCGATGTTCTCAGGAGCGCACGGATTCGATGCAGGGCCTTGTTATTGTCAAGAGGCAACGATACATGAGGCCGTGGCTAAATCCAAAGAGATCCGCATTCATCTCACGGGACCAGATCACGAGCACAAGGCAACATGTTGGCCTCGACCGTGTTGATTCTCAGAACTGCTCACGGGCCAGAGCATGGGGCGACCAGGGATGAACGGGTAGGTGCCTGTGCTGCGATGAGACGATTCGCCGGGCTGACAGGCGCAGAGCAAATTCCATGGACATCATATCATGGCAGGGCTCACTTCTGCTGTCACCAAAAGATGCTGTGCGACGCAGCCAGCTCACAGCACATACCCGGGTCCCGACTCGTCCAAGCTTCGGATTACACGGGTTGGCGTAAGGCAGGTAGATGCCGCCGACTCGACCTCGAAAAGGGTGGCGGAGACGAGAGGACTCGGCTGCCCGCGATGACACTTGACGCGAAGGACTGCAGAGCCGCTTGGCTGCTGTACCACCAGAATGGTGGGTAGAGGGTAACTCGCTCGAGCGCCGCCCGTCTGTGTGTTAGTCCCTGAGAGAAGGAGAAGTAGGCGGCGGCAGCGCATGGCGACATTGGATACCGTATAGCCAACGGACGAAATAAATGAAATGGTTGGACAGGGTAAAGGATGCTGTTCTCACTCACCTCCATCCTTGCCGGGCACAGGCGAGAAAGCCAGGGCCGTTGTTCAGGGGCGGTTGCGTTAGACGCGAAGGTGTGCAACCAACAGGCGGCTCGATGGCGCTCTGCTACGACGGAGCTTTTCCCCCTTTGCTCGGGCTGAGGAGTCGCGGGAGTGCAATGGCGAGTTGGGGCAAGACGATGGACGAGCTGCCGAGTCCAATCTCAGGAGGAAACGAGTCCGATGAAGCAACGAACGTTTTTCTGCGCCGAAACCCTCGTGAGGCAACAAGCTCGTGAAGACTCGACGAGTGGGCCAAGCAGGCGAGGGGCCGGATGTCCTTGAAGAGAGAGCGTCGACCAGTAGGGCTGCGTGCAAAGCGGCACAACGAAATGGCTCGAGGTCTGTGGAGTGGGCGTGGAGGGAGACGAGAGTTGCTTCAGCCAGCAAAGCCTGCAATGGTCACGAGGCTCTCACTTCATCAAGACACGATCTGGTGAGAGAAGGCGCGAGGGAAGATGACGATGGCGGTTGTCCAGGTAGTTGCCAAGCGCCCCTCTATTTCTGGATGCGGCACCAATCTGATTGGATTGCTGACTTGCCTGGTATCTCCTAGGTACACATGCACCATGCGGTTACGGCAAAGCAACTACCCAAGACTAGGTAGGTACCTAGAACTTTGGCCAACCTCGGTGTCGCTGTAGGGTAGCGAGGCGGTTTTTGGAACCAGCTGCTCGCGATTCCTTGAAAACCCTTGCGAGCATGGCTGCGTCACCTGATCATCGTTGAGCCTTGCTTGAATCTACTGTGCCCATCTGATGGCGGTGTTCTTCTCTTATCATGAGTATTCGATTCACCCAACGGCTACCTGCGATCCGTGGTGTAGGGCGTATCGATGCTGGTACCTTCCAGGTTTGGTCCTGGCCAAGGTACCTGTACCTCCCAGCGAAGTACAAACACGTACAGCACGCCCATGCCTCACCTTGCTGCAACGACTGGACGCCGATAGGTCGAGTACCTACTGTACGAATTCTCGAAGGTGGAAAGAGACACTCGAATGTGCCTGCAGCTCGCACCGCTGCACCGGCGACTGACTCCACGTGATACGCGGCTTGATTTCCCATCCGTATGTCTCTCGCCTTTTCCCCTTCGCCGCCAGCTCAGCCGCACGCTCGCTCTCGCCATTGGTTTCCCATGCAGTTACTCGACTCACCTTGACAGTCATCGTGCCCCTCGCCAGCAAGCTTTGGACAGGCGAGCCACCTTGGCTGGCCACGGTAATTGCTTACACACTTCGCATTCCATCCCTGCAAAAGGCGCCGTATCTCCTGTGGCGGCCTGACCCGAATGAGCCATCCCGAGCCATCGTCAGCGGCGAACATGGGCTTCTCATTGTCGCCGCTTATCCGCGTCCCGAAGAGCGTCCTTCCACTCGCATGACCACGACACGTACGACTCCCCCTTGGATGGGCCACCCTCACCATCATCGCCAATGCTCGGTTCACTGCGGACGTTGCGGCGTTGGCTGCTCTGTCGAGGGCCATCCTTTTATGAACGCTGGGTCGAGCGGAGTCATGATCGAATCAACGTGGAGTCTGGCCTCCGATTGCGTTGCTCGCCAAAGTTAGCCAAGTCCAATTAATGAGTTTTCGATTTTGATCCCCAGGATGGGCTCGGCATCGTCAAACCCAGCCGGCCGGGTCTCGGAATGCCGACCATGTCATCGTCGGACAGCGGGAACCACTGCAACGCTGCCTCGTGTTACCCACTTCTCCATGCGTCCTCCGGACTGACGGTGCCCCGATACATGTGCCATCTCTGCAACAGCCGCTACTATCATGACCCTCCCTGGCTCAGGCTGACTGCGATGCCGGCCAGCCACTTCGTTCTCATCGTGATAGGCAGAGAAACTTCATTAGGGACAGGGGGGCCTGGTCGCCTCCGAGGACCAGGATCTCTTCCCCGGGTCCCGGGATGATCATGTTCTTGCGGAGAGCCCCGCAGGCTCCCCAAATCGCATTCTCCTCGACCGAGCGCATAAGTAGGGTACATCATTGTGTGAGCTGCCATTTGTGCATCTAATCGCAGATATCTTGCGGGGCTGATTTCATCACAGCACACGCAAGGTGTCGATAGCATCTCAAAGACTTCATTCACACGGGCTGAGGCTCAAGGACGTACAGTATGGTACACAAATATCCTGCAGGCTTCGCGATGCCCTTTCTCCCGTCCGGAACCGCAGCATCGTGGCTGGGTCCAGCGTCCGGACGGCGTATTGTCATGTTGCCAAGTTAGCCGACAGAATCAATTGACGCAGCAAGTGTCCGTCGGCAGATCGGGCTTGGTTCCTCTCTGGGATCGCGCAGCTCGCGATGGATAGGGACGGAAAAGCATGTTTCGGCATTTTGTCTCTCCCTTCTCAGCCCAATCACAAAGCTGTGTGCTCGACAGCCCGAATCACGCTGCTCAGATCCGCACCCATCCCACGGCCGTCGATAAGGCGGGTACGGTTAGTGCCACAACCATGGTCCAGCCCATGAAACAATTCCGCTGGTAGAGCGAGTGCGGCTCCCTTTCCTGGTTCACAATACGCTGAGGTATGTCGTGCAAGCATTCGCTTGCTCGGCGCGTCGTTGTCACCACGAACAAGTACACTCAGTCATGTTCTGCCAAGGATGATGAGTTGACACCCAGCGAGCATTTGCTTTTCTCCGATGCTCCCTGGCCTGTCTCATCCATCGTTACCTGGCAGAGTACCGCACGGCTACGGATACAACAATACGTACGAAGTACGACGAATCCCTCCAAACCACCTGCACGAATCGAAACATACATGGGCATCCGGGCATCGCTACGAGCCACCCTCATTGGCTTGAATACGAGCCTGCTCACCATGCGTCAAGCCACCGCAAGCGAAATGCCTGCCGACATTGGGGGTAGAGCGAACCTCGATTGCAAGAGTGCTCGTTCTTCGTAGAAGTGCAGTCTTCAACAAGGTGTAGACTCTATGCTGGCTACCTTGTACACCGTGAGTGGCAAAAGGATAAAACCTCCTTGTCTGTGGTGCGCACGCCGACGCAATGAGATCGGTTTCTGACTGGCCGAGCAATCCGGAGAGAAACGTGCGCGCTACATCATCTCACTCACCTGCATCCCAAGACACCGGAATGACGATGCCGCGGTGAGGAGACGAACAACCGCCCAACCCTTACACTCAGCGCTTCACTCAAAACTCTCCAAAAGCTCACCGGGGCAAAGGTTCTTCTATCGACACTCATTGGCGGGGAATGAAGGCCAGCCCTCTTCAGGTGGAGAGCCGACGGTCGCCGTGCTGCATCTGCTCTCAACCTTTGGCTTCCAACCCGGCGGCGCTTGCACGGCCGGAACAAATGCTGGCAAACTCAGCTTCAGTTTCTCCAAGCCGGAGACGAATGTTGCAGAACCGCGCGCGGACAGCTTTGTAACACAACGTCAAAGTCGACATCTTACCCCGTGGCCATCTCAGCACCCGACGTGCATAGACTTTCTCTCCCTCGTGTATCGTTAACACCGGGATACTACGAGGTCGGGAAGGACTGGACATCTCATACCTTTTAACCTCGACTGGGCTTTGACTAGCTAAATCACCGGAAACGATGGCAGACATATCCCATGCACCTTGCATGATGATCGAGCGTCTACCACGATCCAACACATCTCTCCCCGGCAAGACACTGCTCCGTCGCAAGACGCCCGCCACGGAAAGAACCCTGTCCCGTGACGAGTCGCTCAAGTTTGTAAGTGAGCTTGGATTTGTGGTCAAGGACCGCGCATGACTCTCTACACTCGGGATTCTAGGCTGACGAGATCCTTCTACAGCACCTCTTTTCTCTACTCCCGCCAGAACTACGTTTGCGGATTTGGAACCTCAACCTTCCGACTTGCCGCCTTGTTCCCCTCTGCTGCGGGACCTCCTCGCCATCACACATTGAGCAAGCCAACACTCCATTGAACGCCGTGGTCGGATGTGTTTCCCCTGCACCGATACCGGTGAACTTGTACGTCTGCGCTGAATCTCGTGCCGAAGCCCTCAAGAGCTACAGCCATGCCTTTGGCTTCGCCCGAACTCCTGGCCAAATAATGTTCAACCCCGATAGCGACATTATTTACTTCGGACCTCACCCAGGATTCATGGCGGCGGACTCGCAATTTCATACGTGCATGTCGATGTGTGATCAAGCGGAGCTCGCGCGCGTGCGCCGCGTTGCAATTAGCGATTCTCTATTCTGGGTCGACGACATCTATAGGTCTATGACGGCTGCTAGTCTGACCGTCGACGTGGTCAGGCAGCTTGCCAAACGGATGCCTTCTCTGGAACGCATCATCATTGTCTTCAGGCAAGAGGACGAGAACAATGACCCGAACATTGTCACGGAGCGCATCTCTCGCCAGGTACAGACCGCCATAGCAGCTGTCCGCCACCAACTTGTTTCCTGGATACCGCCTTCCTGGCTCATCCTCCCGCAAAGTCATCTCTCGGGTTTCGGCGGTTGAGCATGGCGTGTGTCCCTCCCCGGTCGAAAGTCATCCTAATTTACACGAGGTGATGCCCGCCACCTCTGTCAGACAATGTGCGGAGATGGGAATATTAGCTCCCCCGACAGCACTACGGTTAACCCATAATATTGGCCACGCCAGGTTTGAAGAAAACACCGAAAGCAGATTGATGCTGCCAATCAAATCCGGACAACTATCGTCAGTGCAGAATCTTGCGCCAGTTTCGTCAAGCGGAAATGGGTATTGGATCCCATGGCATTTGTGTCGGAGCGCGATATCGACGCCTCGGAAAGAAGCGCTGTGACGCCGTCGAAATAGCCCCTTCAAGAGACCCAAATGCGCATGGCGAGACGTAATACATGTTACCTGATATAAGGTGCCGTGTCGTTGCGGAAAGGATGATAACTAGTGATTTGATCCAGGTCAAGCGCGCATAGCGCAAGGAGTGCAAGGTCGTGGCTTCAGAGAAGGATTCGAGATTGTCGCTTGCCTGCAAGGATGTGGTGTAATGCCGTGACGGGGATTGGCGGGAGGCTGAACCCGTGGTATGAGATAGGCGAAGCGGTATACGATGGTTGCATCCATTTTGGATTGCGGCAAGGGAATGGAGTGGGAATAGAGGGCATGAGCTTCTCACTCACAACATGAGGCGCTTACACCGATCAACTCCATGAAGCGTTTGAATCATCTCAGAAAGTCCCATCAGATGCTTGAACGCTTATTGGACCCTCTGGATCGTAGTCTCATGCCACTAAGACTGGGTATTTCTCGTCGGGAAGTAGAGAACATGGTGATGAATATCGCCTTGAATCAAGAGCAGTGAGTTGCAGTAGGTTTGGCTACTGGCCTTCTTTACACCAACTCATCAGCCAACGGCGGACCCGCGACTTCTCCCAGGCCCAAGCCCGATGCCCTTGTTGCGGCCTCTCACTATCGCCTCCAAGGCTTGGCCGACGGCAGGCAAGTCCCCGAGCATAGTAAGGTGACCGCGTTCGGTACTCGCACGCCCATCACGCACCAGCGCATAACCTTCTGGTAGCATTGCTTCGCGCGCAAGGACAACCCCGTCGCCAGCTCGGAAAAGGAGGTCGTCGTAAGCGTCAACGCAGGCGATACCATCCCGGCCCATCACCTGCGCTGCATAGACTGTGGGTATCGATTTGCCGTACAGGACGGCATGCGGTGGATATGCATTGGACGCCTCGTGCTGCGGATTGTGGGCTAGCTCTGCGCGAAACTTTCGAGTCGCATCGAGGGTGCGACGTAGATAGCTCATGTACTGTTCCCGTTCTGGACCGGATGGAGACATTGGTGTCGAGGACGGCGACGAAGCGGCTGAAGAATGGATATCTTGATTGAGCTGAGGCGCAATCGTGCGGTCTTTGTGAGCCGTGCCAGGTACAAAGTTGACCAAATGTCCCGTCTTTCCCTGTGCCTTGGTGGTATCGACGGCTTCCGCAACCCTCTTGTCGAAACGCGCTCCTTTGAGCAGAGAGTTTGGAAACAAGGAAGACAGGGGCGACGAGACTTGCTGACGGTCCCTGATATGTGCTGGCTTGACTTGTCCAACGCAAGGACTTAATCGCCACTTGACCCATTCGTCAGGGTCCAGGAAGTCGACCGGGTATTCCTGGCCCGTCTCCTTGTCTACGAAACAGAAACCGTCATCTGGCAGTAGAACAAAAGAAGACCGTATAGAGAAGTTGACCTGGGCTGTGAGCAACTTCTCGTTGAAGAGTACTGTATCGCCGTTGCGGAATGGTCCGAGAATATTAATGCACCTTTGTGGGACACCCGCATAAAGAACACCTGCAAACAAGTCGGGCTGCTGATTCACAGCATGGCGTGTAATGAGGCCGCCGAGGCTGTGGGCAATGACTATTGCCCCTCTGCATTCTGGAGGAACGCCCGACTGATTTGAGGGAAGACCGGAAAGGTAATCAACCAGCTTGCGCGAGGAGAGTGCCGGACTCAGACGCCAATCATAGCCAAAATCCCACACACGCAGCTTTCCACTTCGGGCGTTCTGACATGACCGCAGGCGTTTGAACAGCTTGCGTGAAATGTCAATGGGACCGATATGTGTAAGCATACCCGAGGGAATGATGCGTTCCTTCATTGTCTCCTCGTCTTCGTCTTCCAAGCCGACCTCAAGATTGGCCTTGCGCATATTGAAACCCAGCTTCACTGGTGCCCAGAGCTGTTGGTGAGGCGGCTCGGCTGATCGCAAGATTGAGCCGCGATAACCGCCAAGAATAACAATGTCTCCTGTCATTTCTTCAAGCGCACGATCGAAAGTTGTTGTTGCGGTGCTTTTTGGCGTGCTACTGCTGGCATTAACGGGAGAGTTTCGTGGTGCGACATCATCCGCGGACCCTGAAAAGAAGTTGTTAAATGACATGGATGGCATGCGCGGCGAAGACTGTCGCTTGGTGAAGCTCGGCAACTTGAAGTTGGGGACGTCAGGAAGGCTATCCTTGATGGCCATGAGGCGTATATTAACCATTTCGCGAACGTCTTGAAATTGGTCGTCGTGGCCTAGCGAGGAAGCACGGGATAGACTTTGATACAGAATGCTGTCGTCTGAGGTGACCCGTCGTAACGGAGCAGGGCGTGATCCCCTCCTGGCGGAGGACGCGACCTCGGGCAACGGCGAATTCGCAGCCATTGTCCCATGGTCTTGCCCTGTTGGCGTACGGTTTCCTTGGAAGAAACCGGGCGACGTTGATCGTGAGCCAGGCTGGTTGGTGTCGCTTGACGGACTTTGTTTACTGTCACTGCCGAGATTGGAGAAGAAATTGGTTGGCAGGGATGGTATTGTGGGCATTGTCAGTGACGGCATGGCCTTTTGCAGCCTTTTGAGCGCATCTTGACTGGCCGATCTCGAGCGACGCCTGACTCCCATATCAAAGGCAGAGCCAAATACAGGACGGGCTTGGGGGGAGCGAGCGCCCTTGGTCGCGGCCTCTTCCTTGGGGTGGGATATGGATAAAGATGGTACCGGGAGTTGCTCAGGCGCCTGCGATAGCGGTATATTTGGCGGATTGTTCAGCGGCCGATGCGAATCCTCGGCGAAGCCTTGGTTCAAGCGAGGAGTCACGTCACCAGACGGAATGTAGCCAGAAAGACTAATGGCGTCTTCTTCTGCTGTTGGTTCGAGGGCGGCGCCGTCGAAGAAACCGCCTCCAGGTATTCGTTCTAGGACGGCAGCTTTTTCGGCAGCAGGAGTCAAAGAAGAGGTAAGGTGACTCGCAGCAGAACTAATGGCTGGCTGGAGAGCAGCCTGAGCGCCGTCCTGGTCCTCGAAGATGGACTCTCCATCCTCAGCATCGGGAGATTCGTCAACGGGGGGCAACAGATCCATTTGCGTATATGATTCGGCGCGATTCGAGGAGCCGTTGTTCTCTGCGCGAGAAGAGCCAGAGGGATTCGACACGGCCATGATTACCGTGTTGCGGCAGGGAAAACCGATACAAGAACAAAACTGAGAGCGCGGTCGAGCAGACTTTAGGAAGTTCCCATGTGCTGACGGCACATAGTTGGAGGATTGGCCAAGTTGGTGACGCCGTGAGATGGTCTGGTGTCGGGCCAGAAGCAGCTAAGCGTGACTGAGGGAGAAGCCGTAAGCAAAATTTCAAAGACGGAGACTTCGGTCCCAAGGGTCCGCTAGCGAGTGGAAAAAGACCCATACGCAGCATGGGGGGAAAGGTTGCAGGATGAGATTGGCCGGACAAAGGTTGAATGGGGAGCGCCTTGTTATCGGGTCGTTGCCGGAGCCGCCTAGCGGCATCGGATGACGACAGAAGGAGACTTTGGCTCTTTCCGGTAGAGAATGGGGCTGAAGAAGAGAGCTTGTTGCCCCTGCAATTGCGACTAGCCGGCGTTAGATTTTCCGGCGGCGTTGATGAGAATGGCCCTGCTTCGCATTGGCTGGCCAGCTTGTTGCCTCCAGGGCTGCCTTGGCGGTCGGTCAGAGCTGACGAGAAAACGGCGGTTGCTTCCGAAATGGAGGCGGCCCCAATCGCTTCGACAGACTCGGGGCGGTGCCAGGGCGGCCTGCGTGACTATTCCTGCTGTGCGAGCCATGATTGTCCACAGATGTGTATGTACGTATGTCTGCTGGCGCTCCGTCGTGGACTCGTCGTCAGGACTCGGGAGGAAATCGCACTGATTTGTTTTGAACTGATTTGCATACAAAGCGAGGGCGGCGGGGCGCCACGCGGGTACATCGTTATTGTCCCTGCAGGTCAAGGCGGGACGAGATCTGAGCGGTGGCCGTTTGAGTTCTGCGCCCCCGTCGAGTTATACGGTTTCACGGCCGTCTACCTAGGTACCTAGGTAAGGTAGGCAGGTACATTCCCGGGCCCAACGCCGATTGGAAATTGTCAAAGGGTCAAGACCTGCGCGCCTATGCCCTCCTTCCCATTGGTTACCGCCCTGCTCGCCTGCCTTTCTCTCGACCGCCCGCGCTTCCTCTTGCCGTCCTCACGCATCTCGCGTGCCTGACGCACTAAGGAAGCTCCGCACCTACTTCGTACCTTGGACGGGGAAGGCGTTGCGCCATGGCAGGAACGGCTGGCTGGGGTCTACTGACGTCACCTGCCGAACCGGCTCTCCCGGCAGATGGTCCCGAGGCCGAGTGCGGTCGTGCCCTATTGGCGTCAGGGTAGAAAAGGCTGCGTTGAAGTATAGTTTATTCGTTATATACAAGTCTTGATATTCTGCAAGGTGGGTTGCCAGCTTACTAGAGAATCTGCTTCTATAGGTGTGACCCCTTAGCCTACTAGGTCTGCCTGAGACAGAAGCTGGAATAACTGGTTGTGTTCTATCCTGTCTCCTATTGATAGGGGCTGGTGAAAAGACCACGGGCTTCCGCTATTTGTCCACGGAAAGTAGGGTGATGTGGATTAACATTACGAATACTGCTAGCTACATAAGGCTGCCGGGCAAGCGCAAGACGCAGACGCAGACGCAAGGCAAGCAAATACAGAGGTAGGCGCAAGAGGCAAAAGACCTCTACTCTCGCGGTCTCTTGGACTCTTGCGCCTACAGCCTTGTACAGTATAGCCGGGGGAGTTGCTAAGCCACATTGCTCCACTTTCCGTAGACAATGCTCTGCCCGACGCACGAGTAGGGAGTCTAGGAGTCTTCGCGCAGGCAGAGTGCGTAGCGCAAGCGTGGCTTGAATTTTGAACCAATTAAAATGCGTGCATGCGTTTCTGTTGTTAAATAGTGAGATATATATGTCTGATAACTGGTCTCCAGCTAAAGCCCGTGGTGTTTTAACCAGCCCCTTTTGATAGTTCGACTCTCGACGGTTCTTTACTAGCCTTGAAATAGTAAGAAATATCTTCTAATGGACTTCAAGTTTTAGTAGATATAATCTAAAAAACTTGACGATCTGTAGAAGCGAACGTTCCACCAAATGAGGGTCTCACAGCCTGCCCCTGAGCATTGTCTATACGTCACTAGGTAGCCAGCTCCTCGAGAGCATCCCGCTTTTCTTCTTTGCAATGCAATCAATTCGTTGGTTGGTACTCCGTACTCCGTAGCCCTTTCAGGTGTAAAGCCAGGTGCGCGGTCTATATGGTTGTCCTGCCCGCGCAGTCCCCCCTCAGCCTTCCTCATCAAACCGTCCCTGCAATCCAACATACTATGGCTGATTCTATCCCTTCAACGAATGTTTGCAGGACGTGCAAGCAGGAGAGGCCGGCAGATCAATTCATTTCGAAGACAAAGTCCTCCATTACACGTGGAAGACGCACGGCCAACTGTCTGGACTGTAGGAATCGACAGGCCTCAGGCACCTCTAAGCGTACTGCAGAACAAGCTGAGTTGTCCCCAATACGCCGGCAAGGATTGCCATTATTAGACTTACAACTAGGTACACCAATTATCTCACAAGGACCTATTCTGCTGGGAACGCCACTTGCCACGTCAACAGGAGCAGACGCGCCTGCGCCGATTACTTCCCGACCAGGTCCCTTGGTTCCATCTCAAGAAGGCGTACGACTTGGAGCGCCGATCGAATCTCCGGTATCAAGTCCTTCTATTTGGCCGAGACACGCCCGGGGGAGATATTCCCGCCCAAGTGTCCAGCAGTCGGTCATCGAACGTCGAGATTTCCAGCTTCCGGACCCTGACTGGATGGGTGATCTGTCCCATTGTCCGTTGTCTGATAGGGATAAGAAGCTCCTGGAGAAATTCTGGACGGAGCTGGAAAACGACCGAATGGAACGTTGCACCCGTTGTCAGGAGATATGGTTTGACATGGGCTTGAAAGATGACATTTGCAAGCGTTGCATCGCCAAGGACAAGAACAAAAAGGAGGATGAGCCTTGGTTTTTTTCAGCTGAAAATCAGCTGGATTTTGGCTTAATCCCTGTGTTCCTCCCTGAATTGACGAAAGTAGAAGAGATGCTAATTGCTCCAGTTCATGTATTTGTGAACGTCATGCAGGTTCGAGGGCAGCAATACAAATATCGTGGCCATATTGTGCACTTCCTCCGCGATGTTGGCAAAGTGTATCGACAACTTCCCCTTTTACCCACTGAATTAGATGTTATCCTGCTACGTCCTCCGAATGCAGGTGAACATGCCCACCTCAACCGCCAATTCAGACGCCAGTTCCGCATACGCCGTCGTTGTCTTCAGCAGTGGCTGGACTTCCTGTCGAATAACCACCCGGGCTACCGAGATATTACTGTCTGCCAGAAGCGGATGTCAGTGCTGCCCGAAGATGGCGATGTACTTGATCAGGTTGCTACCGTGGAAGTCACCGATCCTCTGGCAGCTAATTTGGGTGACATCGAGAATGACGACATTGAGGCAGATGAGGTTGATCAGTCTGCAGTGCCAGATCTACTACCAGAGGATACAGAGATGGAAGCGTTGCATTCACACGTTCTTGGCGAAGAGCGCGACGCACCGCTCCCTGCACGAGCAGCGACACAACATCAGCTTGAAATACCAAATATTCGGAGAACACCGATAAACGAATTCAACCAGTCACAGGCACTCCTGTCCCTAGCCTTTCCAACACTATTTCCTCGTGGTCAAGCTGATTTCATTGAGCCAAGGTTACGGCCTATCAAGTATGCGGACTACATACAGCACGCCCTTCGATGGCATGATGGCAGATTTGCCCGCCATCCCACTTTCCGGTTTGTGGTTTTCAACACGCTGATGCGAGTACAGGCACGAGCGAAAAGCAGCTACTTCGTCAAGCAACACCAACAAAGGCAGGGTCTAATAACGCGAGATGATCTACTAGAGGCTTTCCAGAACCCTGAATCTGCAGAAGCTCAGCAGTTGCTCAACTCGATCAACCGCCAGACAGCACAGCTGCGCGGGACACGGCCGTATTGGTACCGAAAGCGCCGAGAGCTCGAGTCTTATGCCTACAACCTTGGCTGCCCTGGTGCTTTCATTACATTCAGCCCGGCAGACTTGCACTGGAGGAGCCTCTATCAACATTTACCCCAGTTTCAAGACTGGCAGGAGGTGTCCGAGCAACAGCGAATGGGGATGTCTAGCAAACTTCTCAGGGACAACCCACATATTGCAGCCTGGCACTTCTACAGGCGGTTTGGCTTATTTAGAGATATCGTTCTCAAGCAGAAATTTAATGTCACTGATTTTTGGAACAGGTATGAGTGGCAGGGTCGTGGAAGTAGCCATTGCCACGGCCTATTCTGGATGGATGGTGCGCCCAGTGTTGACTTGGAGAAGGAGCATGTACGCCAGGAGTTCGCCCGTGTCTGGAGTTTCCATGTCACAGCCTTCAATCCTGAGCCAGGCCGAGTCCAACAGCAAGGAGAGGGTAATCCCTTGGCTGTGAATCCGCTGCAGCATCCCTTGACGTTCCAATGGCTCTCGCAGATTCTGAACCGCTGCCAACGCCACCATTGCAGTGAGACATACTGCCTACGAAAGAAGAAGGGTTCAGACGAGATTTCTTGCCGCTTTTTCTTCCCCCGGGATACGAGAGATACGGCTGACGTGGTTCGACGCCAAGGACAGTCTTATTTCTCCTTCGAGGCGGCCAGGAATGACAGCCTTATGAACCACTACAACCGGTGTCTCAGTCTTGGCTGGTTAGCCAACATTGATATCTCCCCCTGTACCAGCCTTCAAGCCGTCATTAATTACGCAGCCAAGTATTGCAGTAAGATGGAGAAGCAGACTGAGAGTTATGCGAGCCTGGGGCGGCAAATCTTGCCCTATGTCTCCCATCAGAACCCACTTCTTTCTTTTGCCTCGCGTCTAATGAACAAGCTGCTTGCTGAGAGGGACTTCTCGGGGCAAGAGATCTGCCATGTGTTGCTCAACTGCGAGCTCCAGGAGGGTACCCGTGTTGTAAGAGCCGTCGATTGCCGTCCCTACGAGCAACAGGGCCGGTCGCTTCGCCTCCAGGGTGATCATGACGACGACGCTGAGGTCGTTGGGATATATGAGAAGTACATTTCTCGCCCTTCTCTTCACGAAGAACTCACCTACCTTGACTTCCTAGCCAACTGGAATACAAGCAAGAGGGATGGGAGAAAATGGGCACGTTGGAGTCGTCAAGCTAAGCCTCGAGTGCTATACTACTTTCCGCGGTACAAGTCGAACCCGCAGCATCACCAATACGATGATTTCTGTCGGGTAAAGCTAATGCTTGCTCATCCACATCGCGATCCCAACGAACTACGCAAGGTCAACGGTGTCGAGTTTGTCTCGTACGCATCTGCCGCCGAATTCTGTTATGCGAACCACCAGCATCCTGACGATTACTATGGCACACCTAACGCTGAAGAACGTCGGCCGGATCCGGATGAGTTCGAGGAAGAATTTCACGAGCCTGAGCTTCTCGAGGAGGATTGGCTTGAGCTTGCCCGCCAGCTTCCCGACTGCCCACCAAGCCAAGAGATGGTAGATCTCCTTGGTAGACGGGATGTCGATATCCAATACGATTGGACACCCCACGTCGGCCGCTACGCTGATCCAGGAATCATTCAGGGCGATTATTGGCGCCAGCGCATTGCGCAGAATCCTCTCCATATGGATGTTGAAGACCTGCCTTTAGAGGCCCGCGATACGCTCAACCCAGAGCAGCGGATAGTATACGATACATTTGTTGGACACTTCCAATGCGGCAGCGAGGAGCAGATTCTACTCCATGTGGACGGTGGTGGCGGGACAGGCAAGTCCTATCTGATCAAAGTCCTGTCTTCGCATCTTCAGAGGCTCGCTGGTAACGGGCCCAGTCCAATATGGAGAGCTGCGCCCACGGGCGTTGCAAGCAACCAGATCATGGGGACAACATTACACTCCCTACTCCGGCTACCTGTGGATAGGGCTTTTACGGAGCTCTCCCCTGCAGATGCCAATGCTCTTCAGAAGAAGCTACGGGACGTTAGGTATCTTGTGATTGATGAGAAAAGTATGCTAGGCCTGCGTCAACTTTCGTGGATCGACAAACGCCTCCGCCAAGTCTATCCTGCCAGGGCAGCCGAATTCTTTGGCGGCATGAGTATCATCCTCGTTGGTGACTTCTTCCAGCTCCCGCCGATTGCGAACAAGCCCCTCTACTTTGATGGGCCGCTCAAAGACCTGCAAGAGGTCTCTGGCCAGACGACATATAGGGCGTTTAGCCACACTGTCCTCCTGAAAAAGGTCCAGCGGCAACAGGGCGATGACCAGGCCGGCTTTCGTCTTGCGCTTGAAGAATTGCGTGGTCTAAAGCTATCTATAGAGTCATGGAAACTCCTGAGCCAGCGTGTGCAGGCCAAGCTAAGCCAGCGCGAGGTAGATACGTTTGATGCTGCTCTTCGTATCTATAGCAAGAAAGCCCGTGTTAACGAGTACAACTATGAGCATCTCGTCCGTCTCAAGCGCCCAGCAATCCAAGTCATGGCGAAGAACATTGGTAACGGTGCTGACAAGGCAACGTCTGAACAAGCTGGCAACCTGGCCGGCCAGTTTCCTGTATGCATTGGTGCTCGTCTCATGCTAACGCAGAACATCTGGCATCCTACTGGCCTAGTTAATGGGGCCCAAGGGACAGTATATGACATCGGTTGGGCGCCTGGCGCTGATACGCACCGTGACCCGCCATGTGTCATTATGATGGTGATGGATAAGTATACCGGCCCATCATATCTAACCGCGGATGATGGGCGCAAGGTCGTACCCATACTGCCGGTGAAGCGAGACTTCTTTCTTGGGACGTCCGCCTGTACACGAACGCAGTTCCCACTTATGGCATCATATGCCATTACTGTTCACAAGTCACAGAGCATCACGGTGGATAAGATGGTGACCGATCTGTCTGAACGTGACTTCCAGACTGGGCTTAGCTATGTTGCAGTCTCAAGGGTCAAGACATTGGACGGCCTAATGATCGACACGCCTTTTGAACGGGCATCTCTCCACTATGAGAAGCTACCTGATGGCAAGTAGAGCTCCATCATATTATTCATGCTTCAGGCTCTAGAAGTCCTAACAAATTAGCAGGTTTTCTGATGAAAGCCCGCGACGAGAATCGGCGCAAGCAACAGCAACTTGGCCAACCACTATTCCAACCTCGTTTTTCTTCATGACGTCGCTATAGTGTACGGAGACGGCTAAAACAAGTCATGGTCATGCACACATTGCTCCGTGGTGCAGCAACGCACAGCCACTGCAGAGTTAGTAGTACGAAATATCACCGTGTTATTATCACGGCATAGAGACACATCCTTCGGACTGTATTACACCCTCCCCACCTCCGGTGAGGGTGTCAGCATATTTTATAAATAATTATAGTAGAACGGAGCAAACTCTTTTAGGCGCCTCGGGAATGTAATGACCCTATACTAGGAATAGCCGTTCTAGGGATGCATTTCTTCTAGAGAAATGTTACCCCGTTCCTAAGAAGCTTAGTATATTTGTGTTTATATATGTAAAACTCGCTTAAGAGAGTTTTAGAATTCTTGCCTTCAGTGTTGCTAATAATATGACAATAAAGTAGTATACTGCAGTATATACCATACAATATGTGATTTCCCATATTGTACCAATACAATATGCTCGACGTCATATTGTGACCATACAATATGAGGCCATCCATACTGGCAATATATTACTTGTATTGTTTGTATTGCTTGGTGGTCAATCGCCTTTCCGTTTCCCAATTTACGCCAAATGTGATGACGCGTGAAAGAAAACGCGTAAATACAAGCATGTTTGATGTATTGTTTTTCCTTTGGCCGACCTCCAGGCTGCAAAAGTTTCCTATTGGCACACGGGAACGCGTAAATGTAGGTATAAATCCAGAGGTACAGGGTAGCGGCTCGACGTCCATACTGTTTCACTCCTCACCCCGCTTCTCCCACCCTTCAGAGGACTTACAAGCAATCTCGATGCCTCAACAACGCCTGCCTTTTGTTCAAACATCGCCGCGACGAGATTCGTCAATATCAGACGAGTACTCGGAGATTTCCAGCCGGCAGTTGCATGATCCAGATGAGACCCAAACCACTCAATGCCCATCGTCGCGACCTCGCACAGCCTCCACAACCCCTTCGGCCAAGCCAAGAACATCATGGGTCTTTTCTCATATGCCAGACGAGGATATAGAGACGAAATACTACAATCAGCGGACCGGAAAAGAAGAATGGCGCTGCAAACACTGTGACAAATCGTATTGCTGTTCCGGTGGAACTGCGGCCCCAGCCAAGCACCTTACAGATCCTCCTCCTGACGGTCACGGTCTCCCAAAAGGCGCGCCACGAACAGCCAAGGTCACGAATATACGAACTATTCTCGAGCTAGCTTGTGTTACGGCCAAAGAGCATCCCCGAAAACGCCGTCGGCTCAACGATCAATCTGGAGACTCGATCGACCCAGACCAGCTCGAAGCTTTATACGTAAGGTTTATTACTTCTTGTTCTCTCCCATTTAGGCTTGTGGAGTGCCCGGAATTCCGAGCATTTCTAGCCTACCTTAACACCGATATCGATACTTGGCTTCCAGATACACACGAGACCATCAAGAAATGGATTATGCGGCAGTATGAAGATCAGAAGGAGAAGGTCAAGCAGCGCATCCAGTCAGCAAAGTCAAAAATTCATATCAGCTGCGACCTTTGGACTTCCCCCAACTCTTTGGCCATCTTAGGGGTAGTTGCTCATTATGTTGCAGAAGACAGTCAGTTGGAACACCATGTCTTGGCTTTGAAAGACATCGACAGTGAGCACGATGGATATCATCTTGCAACGGCAATTTTGGAAGTGGTTGATGACTGGGGGTTTGCTTCCAACCTTGGATATTTCGTGATGGACAATGCAGGCAATAACGATACAATGATGAGATCTCTTTCCCTTGGTAAGTACGGCGCACTATTTCTTTTGACTGGCCCTAACATTTACAGGCCTTTTACGTCGATATGACATTCGGTACGATCCCAAATCTCACCGACTCCGCTGCCAAGGTCACATTATCAACCTTGCCGCCAAAGCTTTCCTCTTCGTTACCGATAATGAGAAGCTCAAAGACGATGAACGTGATGGGCATAATGTGACACTAAAGGAGATTGAGGCGTGGCGGAAAAGGGGTCCCCTTGGCAAGCTCCACAACTTCGTGGTTTTCGTTCAAGGAAGTGTTCAGCGACGCCAAAAGTTTTTGGCCATCAGCCATAATCGCAAGCTTGCGCGAGATAACGACACGAGGTGGAGTTCGTGGTACACCATGCTACGAATGGCCTTGCATCTTAGAGGGGCAGTCGAGGGATATTTCAACAAATGGGTGGAAGCAGATTGTGCCGGAGACGAGCTTTCTCCAGAGGACTGGATCATCCTCGAGAAGATCAAGTCTTTCTTGGAGAAGCTCAAAATGACGACAAAGGCTCTTGAGTCATCGTTTGCAACTCTTGACAATGTCCTCTTGGCTATGGACTTCGTATTGGCGCAATTCGAAGCAGGAAAGGAGGCACATATCGACGATCCAATTATGGCACCAATGTATAACTCGGGCTGGGCGAAGATGGATAAATACTATTGTCTTACTGACGAATCGCCTGCCTACGTCGCTGCGATTGTGCTTCACCCTTCGCATAAATGGCACTACATACACGAAAACTGGAAGAAGGAGTGGGTTGACTCGTCAAAGAAGCTGATGGAGACACTGTGGGATGATTATAAGCCTGTGGAGCCGCCTTCCTCTCTATCTGTGGTTCCGTCGACGACCACGAACGAGTTCTTGAACTGGAGAAACAAGCAGCTACAACCAGCACTTATCACAGACGAGTACGAGCGATATTGTAATTCTGAACGGGTTTATGGGTTCACAAGCGCCCTCGCATGGTGGCTGGAGGAGACACAGCAAAAGAACTACCCCTGCCTGAGCAAAATGGCCGTGGATATATTGTCAATTCCCGCAATGTCTGCTGAGCCCGAAAGACTCTTCTCTGGGGCAAAAATAACCATCACAGATCGTCGAAATCGACTTGGGAGTGATGTAATTGAAGCATTGGAGTGCTTGAAGTCATGGTTTGGGATACAGGATTTTCAAGGTGACGATATTTCAGCAACGACAGTCGAATGATGAGGGTCACGTGGGATATACGGGATATATTGTTTTACTGGCAATATATCGGGTTACTGGCAATACAATACAATATGGACCAATGCCATATTGCGCAATACAATATGCACCGCTTGACAATACAATAATATTGCGAGTGGTCCATATTGCCAATATACGTATTGTTTATATTATTAGCAACACTGCTTGCCTTAGAGTGCGAGCGGGTTTTCTCGCAGACGAAAAGGTTTATCACGGATGAGCGGAACCGTGTCGGTCCAGAGACAGTGGCACCTATTGCGTGTCGAGTGTATACACACTTAACTAGTAACGTAGAAGTCGAACAAGCTATAGAAAATCCAAGGAATGTTTGACATTCCTTGCATCGTATCGCCGGTACATCGCTGTCTTATTCGGCTATATTGCAGGCCGTAAAGCTGCAGCCTTCATCAGAACAACCAGGGCATATACCACGAAGTAAACGCCATAGATATATAAAGTCCATGGACCCACTATCGGGATGCTTAGATTCATTTCACGAACCGCCATGTTTAACAATTACATTTAGCAAGGAAATCGTCAGATCTCATCATTTCCAGCATAATGTCTAAGATGCTTTTATATTTTATTGCCCTGCTTGTGAATCTCGTCCTTGCCGAGGAGCAACTAACGAAACAAAAGGCCAGGGTCCGAATAAAGAATAATACGCCTGACACTATTGCCGCAGTGTCAGTTGTTCACAAATACAGCAATGTTTACAAAAACATGTTTGATTGGCCGGTGATTAAACCTGGCGAGACCACCAGCACAACAAGCTTGGTTGATTATCATACTGGATTCGCGACTACGGGACAAGACTGGTGGTTTATTTCATGGTACAACGAGGATGGGACAAAGCTATACTACTCCTCCCCAAACAACTTCCGAGGTTTTATTGATGTTTTCGAAAAAGCCGCACCAACTATCTTGGCCCAAGTGAGCAAGACTGCTGCAAAGGCGGGTGCTGTTGCTGCCGGGACCGGTCCCTTTGGCGCAATCTTGGCAGGAAAGGCTGCATCAACGCTTGCTAAGGCAACGGCAAAACTCGTGTTTAACGACGAGTCTACCGTGGGTTTTAAGAAACATTACTTGACAGACAAAGACAACGTCGCACACAAAGGATTCGTAACTATTACCATCAACAAAGACATGACCATGGAGATTGCGTCTCCTTCGGGCACATCAAAGACGGTTTACAAGCTCGATCCAAAAAAGACGTTTAAAATGGCAAAAAAGCTGGCGGGTTAGCTGTATCCGATCACTAAAGGCGGATTACTACCTAGGTACTCAATGCCACTGCCTGTTTCGAGCACGACCTTGTATTTTCCCACGTACCGTATATGGACAGTGACATAATTTTGCTCGGGATTCAACGTGACCCACTGTACCTTCTCTCCCACCGTCCATGGACGGCTCGATAACCACCAAGACGGCTGCATCACCCGCCAAATCCCTCTCTACCCATCTACCCGAAAACCTTGATCCTTTTCTCCGTCGAATGCGAGTCGGTTCATCGACCCCACGCTTGGGCTATATCAAAGGCAGCGGCACATTCAACAGCGAAGACGTGCGCTGACCAAACGGCCCCAACAACTCGCCTCGCCGCAACCTCGCCTTTCCGCGTCTTCACCTCGCGGTGCATCCGCCTCAGCCCCAGCTACCTTGGCCTCTGAATATGCCACTGTCGAATAAACGATCCAATCGCGGTCGTCGCGACCCGCGCAAGGACAAGGACGCCGATGGCCAGGCAAGCCCCGATGTCGACGAGTCGTCCCCCAGTCGGCCGACAAAGCGCCGCAAGAGAGCCCGTTCTCCCGATCCAGCGCGCTCAGGCTCTCATGAGTTGGATGATCCGCCCGTACTCGACGACCATCAAATCGTGACCCAAGTCACCCAGCAGCTCAAGACCCAAGCGGTCCAGGCCGCCAAGGATCACACCAATGCTATTCACGATTCCAATCCCGACGGAGTCAAGGCATACGCCAAAGTTGCGGCTCAAGACTGGACTTTCTACATCACCAAATTATCAGTCAACATCGGTCGTGCTCCCGAGGTTACCCACCCGGAAGAGGAAGGCAATGACAGCCAGGGTCATATACACATCGACCTCGGCCCTAGCAAGATGGTGTCGCGGGAACACGCCTCCATCTCGTTTGTTCCAAAGGACGAGAAGTGGCTGCTTCAGATCAAAGGACGCAACGGCGCCAAGGTCGACGGTCAGGTTCTCAAGAGCCAGACCTCTCACACACTGACCAGCGGCCAAGTTATTGAAATCGGCAATGTCGAGATGATATTCGTCTTGCCTTCGGAAATCCACCCGCTTCATGTGCACCCCATGTTCCTTAAGCGCTGTGGGCTCAATACAGATGCCCTGCAACCTGTTGCACCACGTCGGCAGCCTCTCATCGCCCCTGCGCCTCCACCATCCAAGCGGCCAGGAACACCGCCGTCTACCCAACGACGTACGGGTGCATCCAAGACCAAGTCTCCCGTTGCCGCCAGCACTCCTGCGGTCATGGTCGGAGCCAATGGCGTTGACCTGAGTCATGACGATAACCAGCATATCAAGCCTCAATATAGCTACGCCCAGATGATCACACAGGCTATCATCAACGCTCCCGAGGAAAAGCTAAACCTAAATGGTATTTATACCTTCATTATGAATAGCTACTCATACTACCGTCATCAGCAGGCGGCAGGTTGGCAGGTAAGGAATGATCTTGACATTGGTACTCGCAAGAATCGTTGGTCGCGTAGCTGACAAGTGTCGCCAGAACTCCATCCGCCACAACCTCTCTCTCAACAAGTCTTTTGACAAAGTGGCACGATCAACGGACGAACCCGGAAAGGGAATGAAGTGGCAAATCGTACCGGAGGCTCGAGAAGACATGATTCGGAACGCGTACAAGCTTGGTCGAGGCGGTCACCGAGGCTCTTCAGCTCCGTCTTCGCCTAGCCAGCTCAACTACATCACTCACGGTCCCCGGGACATGGCTTCGAGAGAGTTCCCTTCGGCGCGCAAAAGATTATCGCCCGTATTGTCGCCCTCTAGACTGCCACCGCAGCCGGCGCAATCCACACCCGAGCGCGCGAACGAGCGGAGGGGAGAGAGAACCGCCTCTCTGACCGCGGATGGCAGTCCCTTGCCTCGGCCCAGAAAAGACAATGCGGCAGGCTCCAACCCGGAGTCCTTGGCTGCCTTTAACCCGCAATCTCCTACTCTCACTTCGTCGTATCTCCAAGAGGATGGGTCATCTTTTGTGACCCCCGCGCCGCCAAGGATACATCCAAAGCTGGCACCCCCGAGCACGGCGCAGAGGCCCAGTCAGCACATGCCTACGAGCTCGCCGGCACCCTTTTGGAAGTACGCGGAAATCGGAAGCACTCCCTTGAGAGCTTCTGTGCAGTACGAGATGAGTCCCTCAAAGCTTGCCGGCAGCATACGATCACACAGCAGCAGTCCTCCTAGGGCGAGCAAGTCGCCACCCAGCAGCCCAACGAGGCCTCAAAAGGCTGGCGCTTCGCAAGAAAGAGTCGCCGCTGAGGAGCCCGACGACGACCAAGGCTTTGACTTGACCAAGTAGGCACCACAACGTCAACCGCGGAGTTTTACCTTGCTAATGGTTTTTGTCTAGGGGATTTCAGAGCATCGGCTCGTATCACGCGCCAGTGGAGAGGGGTGTTTGTGTGGCCAACGCCTTGAAGGGCAACTAGCACCGGCTGGCTGGATTGAGGTACCGTCGAAAGGACAGGCCTCTACTGTGCAAGTAAACCTCGGTCAATGACTTATGGAAATGCAGCATGACTGCCATGTTGACGCAGTGGCGCACGACCTTGTTTAGGGAGGCCGATTTTGCGAACTTTCACCTAGGTAGCTACTAGTAGATATCGCAAGTATCCCTCTCGATCATACAATGTACAACGCACCTTGTTTCCAAAGTTCGACACGTATTGGACCTGGCCATGTCTCGAACCAAGCCATGAAGTCTCGAGACGCCCAACATGTGGCCTACGATTTACGAGGTGCAGTTTTGAGTGAAGATTTATGCCCTATGCCTCCCGCATGATTACAGTACAATACTCCATACAAGGCCTACCTCCGCTCACAGAAGCCCTTTCGCCGATCAACATTTTGGACGCTCCCTCGTGATCCCCTTAACCGTATCTATGGGGCTGACATATAAATGTACAAAAGTACTGAAACGCCAATGAAGAAATGTTACAATGGCTCCCCAGTTATGCACGCATCCGCATTCACTGACGCCGGAATCCCCATCTACGCAGCGGTACTCTTGCCTCGCCTCTTAGGGTTACCGCGGCTAGGTCGGTTCTTGGCCGACTTGGACTTCTGATCACCCCCCTCAATGAACTTGATGAGCTCGTCGATACTGCGAGAATCGATTTGCGAGGATGGAGCCACCTGCTGAGCAGATTCCGCGGCAGCGATTTGGGACGGAACAGAAGCGGAAGGGAAGCGGATACCCGATCGAATCCGTTTAGCTTGCACGTCCTTGGCATGCTTGGCAATGGAAACAGCATTCTGCGTGAGTTGCTCTAGCCAACTCTCAGCCTCCTTAGTGTTCTTGTCGTCGGGCCCGAGCTCGCTGAGAAAGATGTTATAGGACTCGCGCATCCGGTTTACAGCCCCCTTGGAATCGTGGTCTAGGGCCAATGCCTGAGCGAGCTGGAATAGCAGAGTTGCAGAATTTACGGACTGCTTCCCAAATACAGACTCGCATACACGGAGTGACTCTTCAAACCAAAGCCTCGATTCGTGATACGCCTTGAGGTGCTGAAGCATCACGGCCGCGTTATTGATGGTGGTAATGGAGTCTGGGTGACCAGGCCCGTAAATGATTTTCCAGAGCATCAAAGCGTGTTTGGAGGCCGCGAGCGCGCCCTTGCTGTCGCCCGCTTGGTGGAGAAATAGGCTCAGGTTCAGGTAGTTGAGAAGCGTCTCTGCGGAATCAATGCCAACTGTGCGTTCAGCCACGACAATGGCCTTTCTCGCGAGCTCGACTGCTGCTTCCTTGTCGTCAAGCTGGTAGTACAGCATCGATAGACTGTTGTATACCTTGGCCACTTCGGGGTGAAGAATGCCGTAGATCTGCTCGTGTAGTGACAATGATTCGAGCAGCAACTCCTGTCCAAGCTTTCTCTGGTTCTGCACGATTGAGAGACGGCCTGCCTCGAGGGCTTCCTCCGCGAGCGAACTTCGCGGGCTCGACTGCTTGATCAAAGGCACCATGTCCACGATGTCATCGGGATTGAAAGTGTGCTTAGCCGTGGAGGGCGCTGCCGAAGCGGGCGAGCCGTCTCGAGCCTTCTTCTTCTTCTTTTTCGCCTCTCCATTGAGGTTGCCGTTGATGGAAGCCTGACCATTCTCGACCACCTTTGGAGCGCTTGAGTGCTCAGCAACCTCAAAGTCATAGTCTTTTGCCTGGATTTGGAGCCCCATTCTCAAACAGACTTCTCGGAGCAGCTGTATGCTGCGCAGGCTCGTAAAAGCCTCCGCGTCCAACGCGAACCTAAAGCGGGCAAAGACCTCGCGGGCAATGGTGGCCTGGAGGCCTTCCGGAGTGACTTGCTCGAAAGACAAATCCACATCAGGATAAAGCGCGCGCAAGGATGCGTCGACATCAGCGGAAGGTTTCGGATTCAGCTGCTGACCAAGGAGACAGTTGAGGAGATGGGAAACGCAGGCGGCCGTCACTGGGACTGGGAGGGAGCGGAGATAGCTCGCGGCAACATGCTTGAAAGCACGTGAGACCATATCCTGAACACAAATCTCCCGCAGACAGCGCAATCGCTTGTCAGTGGCTAGTGCAGCTACCGTGCCCAGGTATCTAACGTTGATACCACGTTTATGGAGCAGACGGCCCAGTGAAGGTCCGTCCATAGGAAAGCTGATATCAGAGTCGGCGAGCTCGCGCAATAAGTCTGGAATAACCCGCTCGCGCAAGTATGCGCAGGCCGATCGAACTTCTCGCTCGTCCTCCTCCAACTGAGCCTTCTCTTCTTCAGTCTGCGGCAGTTGACCGCTGAAAGCATCAGGGTTGAGCGCGAACTTGAAATCTGACAAATCCAGCGGATTTTTGCTGGAGACTTCGCCCTCGGCAGCCTCGTCGGCGTTGGTAGCTTGATCGCTCGTCGCCTCGGCTTGATCCTTGGTTGGCGCCTTTGTTTTGGAAGGTGTCTTGTCTTTGGCAATGTCCTTATCTTCATCCTTGACAACACTAGCCTCATCATCGCGACGAGCTTGTCCCCGGCGAGCCAGCTCCTTATCGACCCACTGCTTCATTCTGAAGCGAGCAAACGATTCAACCAGCTCAGGACGCAACACAGTCATCCGATGAGGATAAGCTTTGGACTCATCCTCCTTCGCGGCTGCGCCTGTCTCATCAAGCCAAGCAATGTCAAATGGCGTGATCCTGTATAAGTCGAGCACATACTTCCGTCCGTCGGTGCCCATCAGGCCTTTGGTCTCAACACTTGCTTCGAGGTCAAACCTCTTGCCATCCTTATCCCAAACAGGATGCTTCTTGACTTTGAGTGCCTTAGAGAGCCGGGCAAACGTTGCAGCAAAGCGCTCGTCTGCCGCAACGACATCCTTGCCATCAACCGCGCCATAGTCGATCTGGTTCTCGCCAGGTTCCCGTTGTTTGAAGATCCCTGGAACGATGCTCTGACCGACGATGCGCCTGCCGAGATAGTCGACAACAACCGTTGCGGGAACGAAGAGGCCGTCAATGTCAAGCTGGTTTACAAGTCTTACACCGGCTACGTCTTTTCCAGTCGCAACACGTGCCGCCTCGTCTCCACCTTCGGAGGTGAAAGTGCCCACTCCATCGGCGCCGAAGGAGAAGAAAATATTGTTGTAGACAAAGATCTGAGCATCCCTGCATTCAGTAGGGTTCAGCGGGGCGATTTCTCCGCGCGCAACCATCACCGCTCCCTTGGTCGCCGCGTCGTTATAGTCGGCAAAGAGTTTTGAAAGAAGACGCTCACGGAATACCCGATCTTGCACTGTCTCTTTTGGAAGCTCTCTGGCGGATTGGAACTCCTCATTCCAATCACGTAAGGTGTCTAGATTCTCCGCCCCAGAGAGCAAGAAAGTCTCTTGGGGCCGTGTGATGTCAGGAACGTGAGCACAGAGCGCAGAGCTAGGCGGTGGCACGACCCAGGGCGCGGCTGGCACGGCGTTTGTGATTTGAAAGGTGGCCAAAGGGTCTCTTTGCAGATTGTGTTCCTGAAGCTGCGAAAAGGACTCGGAGAATGAGGGGGACACAAGGGTAAGGAGCTCGAGCAGCGAGTGTGCGGAGTGACCCTTGGGCGCTGATCGCGGAGACGGATCAAACTTTGCGTTTGACGATTTGTTGACGAAAAATCCGGATACATGTGAAGTGACCTGGAACTGCTCGCCTTCATTTGTCGTGATGATAATGTAGAGCAGATGCCCACGCTGCCTCAGATGGCACGGTGGGGGGTTCCAAGGAGACAGAGCTATCGATTTGACGGTCTTGGGTGGAGGAGCGATAGGTTCAGGGACGAGACTGGTAATTGATGGCATAGCCAAGAAATCATAGTCTTTGACAGGGAGTTGGCCTGCGTCGTCAGTTGCGATCGTTTGGCCAAGGGACAAACTCTCGAAGAGTGACAGGCCGGGCAATACACCCTGTGAAATATCCACGCGATCGCCAGCAGCGCCAACGAGCTCGCGGATCCTGACGAGGTGAATCCGCGCCTCCTTCTCAGTGTATGGGTCTTGGACGAGATGAAATTCCGGGTCCGTCTCCAAATTAGGAATCTCGGAAATCGGGATAAAATCGTTGATCTTCTGCCCACGGAATTCGAGGTGGAAGCAGGTGTACTGGAAGGCTGCCGGTAACTCGATGATGGACTGACGAACTTCATGGACTTGCTCTTGAGATGATACCTGCTTTCTCTGTGAGTAGAAGAAGTCACTCGCGGACGGAATATCTGACCATAATCTGAATTTTCTGACTCTCGGGATCAGGCAGGAGGACAGTAAGATTTATCAAGGCTACGGTTGGGTCAGTCCCAGCAGAAGACTATGGGTCGTAAGATTTCAACGAACAATCGGCTCCGGCCTCCGCGTCGGCCTCGCCCGCGACGTTGCCAGCATCGGTGGTCTCAGGATCGACATTGTCTAGAGAGAATAACCGTGTCAGTGACCCGTCCGCGCTCAATAGCAATAGATAAATGAAGGCGACGGAAAACCATGAAAATCACCTTGGTTGGAGGAGTCTGGAGCGGAGGGTGGAGCTGGAGACTGGGCAGCCATTTTATACAAGGAGAAAAGGTGAATAATAAAACACGAACGAAAGATCAGGAACGAACAGTGGCAAGGTGATACCAATCACACGGCAACCACAAGCGAGGTCTGGGCAGAGGCGCGACCAACCGGCGAGTTGGCTTGGGCTGGGATGTATGATGGCAACGAAACGAAGCTGTAGAAAAAAAAAACTTCGACTTTCCTACCAGCAGAAGCCGGGCGCCGACCCTGGCGGCTTGGAGCTCTAGGCTAATACGCCAGTGTACTCGATAGAAGTGCCTAAAAGGCAGCGATGTTTAAGTATCTACTGAGTACTATCGAGAAATACCTTATATACAGTAGGTACCTAGGTACCTTAGGTCGGTATAGCGGGACCGGGGCACCTGCCGGTCCGCCGAGACACCCAGATAGGTACTTATATTCATGTCTCCATGAGGTAGTCTTAACCCCAGCCAGCGGCTGTGGAGTACTTTTAAGCCAAGTATTCCCTCCCACCCGGGAAAATGTCAGGTGCGTCGGGAACTTAAGGTAGGTACCTAGGTACCTCCTTGGGTTTTGCCAAGTCTCCGCACCTAACCCGCCCGTCCGTGGCAAATGCGCTAGTCCGTAAAAGGAACTAAGTAAACACTCATACCACGAGACGCAGTTATTGAGCCTGGCCATTGATAAAGACAGTCTCTCTTCGTACGCACCCAAATCTCAATCCGTACGCACCCCCCCACTTTCAGCCACAAGTTAGTCGCAGAGCGGCCGACATCGCACCATTTGTTGTCGGAGTGCGTAGACTACATTACCAGTCGCCTGAGATAGCCTCTACAGGTTTTTCTAGCATGTACGCCATGTATGGCTCGCCCCAATGGTCCAAAATGCACTCACGGCCCGTGAGAATATCTCGTTATGCATGAAAGCGTTATCGCCTTAAGGGCTGAGACTTTTCGATGCAAAGAAAATGCCGGGCCTGGTAATCTGAGAACCACTGTGCGGGTGAATTGACATAATGTCATTGCTGCAACTCTCCAATCCGTTGCGACAATTATACTATCCTGAACCTTCTCGTTTCCCTTTCCTTTTAAAAATGACGATTTCGAAACCCTTTCATCTTTGTTCGGCTTGTCCGAACCCCGAATTTGAATTTGAACTGACTCGTGTATACTACACTACTTTCCCTGTTGACGGATAACTCGAGATCGAGCCGAAACAACACTTCTTCCCGGTTTCAATGGTGGCTGTTGATGCTGAGAGTCCGCCACGTCTTGTTCTTCGAGATTGGGACCTAGCTCGAACTCTGAGAAATTTCGCCGCGCTGATCTTTGAACGCCACTTTTCGTTGAGGCCTGCGGAGCGCTCTGTTGTTCCAGCGCTGCGCGCTCGTTGCCCAATGGTCCACTGTTCTGTGGACGACCCTGAGCCATCCCCATCGGATGAGGCTGAGGCTGCATTTGGAGGAGCGGATCATCTATATTTCGTGGTCTTTTTATATACTAAAATGGAACCAAGTTCTCCCTTTTTTACTGGTTCATTCCGAAGAGCTAGCTCCCAGAGTTTGTGAGCACTACTTCATCGATTAACGGTGAAGTTGAGCTTACTACTGATCTGCGATGTCGGCCGCTCTGTGGCTGGCTTATGGCTGAAAGTGGGGGGGTGCGTACGGATTGAGATTTGGGTGCGTACGAATAGAGACTGTCTTGATAAAGGAGTCAAACAGCAATGTCGAATTGTCATATTTTGCTATCTCTAACCTCGACGCACGCGAAGCCCCAGACGCCACAATTAACGGCAAGCATTTTATTATTTTCTATTGCTATTCCGTGCGAGAAGTGATCTCCTTCAGATTATGGCTTCGCTACGAACCACCAGCTGACATTCTAAAAATCGCCAAATCAAACACAACGAAGGCGGTCCGAATACACCAATACCTTTTCGCTTTCTTGAAGATACGATGCTTGCACAGAAGAGTCAATCTCGGTCAACTCCCGATGCAGCACCTTGGACGGCTGCTCGATGCCATCGCCTGCTGCGCCAATTGCAGACACGGTTGGTCGGCTTGCGCAAACTCGCTGACGAGGCGCAAGCCTTGTCTTCTTGTCCAGTGAAGAGATCTTGCTCTGAGCATGCAGCTTCACGGGTTCCGAAACGCGTGCGCTTCACATATGCACCGAGACGGCCGGCCCCTGGATCAAAGGGACAGGCTCTACCCACGACAGTGACACCACCCCGACCCGTTCGAACGCTGGGAGCTATGGATATCGGAAAATCATCCCCTATCGGTGGTTCAATCAATCTTTCGACACCTGTTCTACGCAAAATCTGCGAGCAGCCCGACACACCTTGCATTGCCCAGCCAAGCTCGCCACGAGCTCAGCAGAATGGGGCTTTCGAGGGAATATCCTCGGACTTCTCAAGTGGCTTGCGAGCCCTCCGCGTTGCGATTCCTGAAGATAAATATAGGGCTTACGAAGCCATACTGAACTGGATGGACGGGTTCTTGCGGTCTACTGCGTCCGACACCCAAGATCTCCATCCAAAGTCGCTTCTCAGTCTTTGTCTTCGCAGAGTCCCAGCCTGCATCGCCAACATTGAGGCGTATGAACGACAAACTGCTCGAGATCAGGGATGCCGCAGCATGTGGGGAGAGTCTCACGTCGTCTTCGAATTGTACGAACAGCTCGAGAGTCTTGGTTCCAGTCGCTGTGGGTGGCGCCCCCTCAAAATAGCAGTACGGAATCATGCGATATCATTGCTGTCAGAAGCTGCTGTCGACGGCTTGCTCGAGCCAGAGTACGTTCAACTACTCATTCGTCTTTGCTTTCGGCATGGATGCCAAGCCGAAGCCGGAAAACTGGCCAATTCAGTCAATGTACCGCTATCTGCGCCTCAATCCATGCGAAGTGACCTCGGTGAGAGCAGGCAGCTTCTACCTGTGCATGAGATGCTCCGATCTTTGAGTCGCCAGAGGCATTCAAGCATCAGGTTGCAGTGGCTTTCGTCGCTCTTCGAAAAACGATTGCTTCCCATAAGCTGGCTCGGTACCAAGGAGTTTACCTTCATGTGGGAATCCTGTTTTGAACTATATACAAACGCCAGATCGGCATCGTCTGTGGCACAATTTCTATCAGTCTGCTTGCCACTCCTCGCGTCACTGAAGGAACCACAGACAGAGGCTCCTGGTGGAGATATCGAGCAAACACAAATCAGCTGCGTCGCCGGCATGGTGGCTGCTGCTACGGTGACGAATTCGGCTTCTGCTCTTGGCAAGAGACAAAAGAGGAGACGAGTTTGGAGGCGATCTGTTTACATCTTGGATCTTTGTTTGGTAGCAGTGCGCTCTCCAAAACCACGCTCTCGGCAAACGCACGGCATCAATACCGGGGAGTTTATCTTTCTTCTTGCGCGTCACCTTGCGATTATTGGCTCGCCATTTGCGGATCCCGTTCATCATGAGCAAGCCGTGGGAGAACTTATCAAGGCAATGCAGGCTGCTGGGGGCAATGCTGCCGCGCAATCATATCATCGTCAGGCAGCTAGTCTCCTTTGCTGGGTGGCTCAATTCCGTCGCAAAATGTGTGCGATACCGGCACGAGAAAGCTTGACCGAGTTTTGCACAAAGCTGGAGGATCTTGGCTTGAACAGTTACTTCGGCTCCGGGTTGCTGACCGACGCCGCATTCATGCTGGCCCAGAAGACCAAGGACCTGCGGGACCTGGCATTCGCAGAAGGCCTTCAAGAGGCACAAGGATCTGTGAGAGTCAGTGAAGTCTTTTCTGGATGGCGTTGGGAAGAGGGGATCAGCGAGTGGGTGCTCCCCAAGTTGACCCCAGCAGCCTCTTCCTGCGGGGCCTCGATGGAAAAGGATCCCGAGAAGGGCAAGCCGACGACTCGCCTGGTTCGTTTCCGCGAGAAGAGAAGGGCACACAACGCTTTAGCTACGAAGAACGCTGAGAGATCCGTGCTAGTCCCATTGGGGCCCAACAACGTTTGCGATAGAGGCCAGAGCAGACGTGTTCTCAAAGGTGGAAGTCCTCGAGTGCCACAGCTCCGGAATCTGAACGGGGTCCGAACTCAATCTTTTGAAAATACGAGACTTCTGCAGGGCAAGGGAGATGCGGACGATCTGGCATGAATCTCAGATCAAGAGTAATGCCCTTGGTCAGAAGGTTGCGAGACTCGCGATAGAGCTCTTGTTTGCACAGGCCCCAGATGTCTGTATACCGTCACCGAGCTTCTAACAGAATTGCGCCTGCCGTTGAGAAGAAATCGTATCATGTACATGTACCTGCAGGTATTCCACTGTAGTCGATGAAGCCTCATCTTTCTCCAATTTCAAGACGAAAGAGCCTCTGTGATTTACCACGTCCCATCATGACGAACTGCAGAAGATAGAAACGAAGGGCGCAGTAGGTACCTACTTAATTTCCGTAAGAGGTGACTTCGGCTGATTTACTGTACGCTTGGCGGCGCCATTACTGGTAGGTACGACAGCGAGTCCATGTCGGGCTGCGCAGTGATGCCGTGTCACTCAGTTGTGCGACGGGCCGCGGGCCAGTCAAGCTACGCGGAGGGGGCCTCGTTGGCCCGGGAGATATGGTCAGATACTCTCGATAGCACCGGTACCAGAAAATACCTGGCTCCACCCTAAAGATGGCGCGACATACTTCGCTCCATCGGCCATTGCAGATTCCCTTGTGGTACCGCTCTGGGTCTGCTAGCGTTCCGCATCACTACCTACCGTGTTTCATGCAGTTGAAAGGCGCCATCAGGTCTCGTGCCGTTCTCGTCATCAGATCCCCCCTGATCACAAGATCACAGCCATCAAATGGAGACTGATCCTCTTTCCCCATCACCTCGAGTCGCTAACGACTCCATCTCTACCCGTTCCTCGACCAGAGTCAACTCCAGCAGGCATTCAAGCGTCGCGCAGCAGATCTAGACTCGCACGTCCGAGCACGCCTCGGCCGTCCTCACCATGGCGTCTCGCGCCGCCGTTCCCTTCCTGGTGGCCATGATGCTGCTGACGGGCGTCTGCAATACCCTCTTAACAAAGTATCAGGTATGGATACCGCCTGACAGCCGCGCCGATTGGTTTCTGGCTCAGGAACCTTGCTGACCTCTGCCAGGATAACCAATGCGTCCGCGACTGCGATGGGCACAGCGGAAGACGACCTGCCCTGTTCGAACAGCCCGTGCTCCAGACTGCTCAGATGTTCATTGGAGAAATGGGCTGCTGGCTCGTTGTTGGCATCATGAGTCTCTACCAGCGGTTCATCTCGAAGCCGTCCCCCGAGAGAGGCGGATACCAAGCGGTTGACACGGCAGATGCGGACGACAGTTCGGCCAATAGACGCGATGGCCATCCGAAACCCGACGCTCATTCACGCTCCGTTCTCCGGGGTGCTCGAGTGATGCTTCTCGCGCTGCCGGCCATCTGCGACATCTGTGGCACTACGCTCATGAACGTCGGCCTTCTCTTTGTCGCCGCTTCAATCTACCAAATGACGAGAGGTGCACTGGTGCTATTCGTCGGCCTCTTTAGCGTCCTCTTCCTGCATCGTCACCTCCGCTTGTTCCAGTGGCTCTCGCTGGTCGGCGTCGTCCTCGGCGTGGGCGTGGTGGGCTTGGCCGGGGCCATCTGGCCTGATGAGAAGAAGACGACACAGCCCGACTTCGGTGGCCAGGCAGCGGCCGACGGGCTATCCGACGCCGCAAGGGCCATCATTGGAGTCTTGCTGATTGCTGGCGCCCAGATCTTCACTGCCACCCAGTTCGTACTTGAAGAATGGATGCTAGAGAACTCTCCGATCGAGCCAATCAGGGTCGTCGGTTGGGAAGGCCTCTTTGGCTTCCTCGTCACCCTGCTGGTCATGGTCGTGATGCACTTTGCCATTGGTAGAACAGAAGCCGGCAAGTACGGCTATTTTGACATGGCAGAAGGTCTCCGCCAGATGAGTGACAAACGAATATGGGTGTCGAGTCTTCTCATCATGATAAGTATCGGGTATGTAAACGTCCCATCTGTCACGCAACGTACTCCAACTAATCACCTTGTTTCTACTTGACAGCGGCTTCAACTATTTTGGACTGGCAGTCACACGCAGCGTCAGTGCAACGTCACGTTCCACCATTGATACGTGCCGAACTTTGTTCATTTGGATTGTCTCACTTGGACTGGGGTGGGAGTCTTTCAAGATGCTGCAGATTGTTGGCTTTGCCCTATTGGTCTACTCGACCTTTGTTTTTAACGGCATCGTGCAACCACCGCTCAAGAGCTTACAAGACAACGGGGAGATAGAGGAGTTACTTCCGGAAGAGCCTATCGAGCATCGTTGAATAGAGCCCATAAGATGACATGTCTTTGGAGAGGTCAATTTTCAAGACATATCCTCATGTTGAGCTCTGCGACGTGGGAAGAATTATTCAAGCCAAGAGGCGAGCACTCGCTGGCCTTGTCCGCTCAAGCAGGTTCTCTTTGGCGCTGGTTGGACATCAGCTGTGAAACATCATTCTCCTTGCAACTGGAACGTCGCTCTGACTTGTGCGTGTACCGTTGGGTCGCAAAGTAAATAATCTTATTCAGCGCTAGAATCCAGATGAAGATGGGAGCTGTGATGAGAAGCGATATAGCCTCGCACAACCCAGAAATATGACCGATTCGCCTTTGAACGCCAATTTACCAGTAGGGTTACCCCGGACGAAGGGCATGCTCGCGCGAGCAGTGTGAAGCCATCATATCCACGAAATTAAGAGAGGCGTGCATCAAGCGACGTTGCACAGCAACTCGGCCTCGAGGATGAACTTCCCTTCCTTGTATTTTTCCGAGTTCTCGTAGGCCTTGTCGTACTTCCAGCCGACCGTCTCCTTGCATTGCCGACAGGTGATGTCCCGAACGACGTGTCGGCCCGTCGTCATGTTGCGCTCACTCGGCTCGCCAGTGTCCACGTTGACGACATTGTGAAATAGGTAAGCCTTGCCGTGCTGGCCGCGGAAGTTCTGTTTCCGATGTGTCAGAAGGCCGATCAAGTAACTTGTGGAATGGAGAAATGGGACACGGCGGTACGGATGAGGGGCACGAGTATGGGAAGGGGACGAGCGGAGGAATGAAAAGGACAGGGCGCACTCTGCTGATGATGTCTTCGTGGTTGGCCAAGTGGGTTTTGCATGTCTTGCAGCCGTAGATCTTATTGCTGTTGAGGTACGTGTTGTACGCGAGACCCATGGTTGCGCGGGCGAGAGAAGCGGTCCTGCGTAAAGCGTCAAGCGGATCAAGGGGGATACGTGAAGGGCACGAGGAAGGACGAGGCAGAGATTCTAGAGAAGCGAGGCGATCTAGTGGCCGTGTCTTTGTCACCCCCGGACGGGCACGGTTATAGATGGGCCGGTCGAAGCCCCCGGGTCGCAACGGAGCTGGCCGATACAGCCTTGGACGACGTTGAGCGATGGGGGATCTCTTGCGAGCCGCCGTACAGACACGCTTCCGTACCCCGTCTTTAGGACCTTCCTCTCGCGTTGGGTGGCAAGACGAGGCGGCGAATAGCGACAGAAGGGATAACAGCGTGGCTTAAGGAGGAGCAGAGGGGTGGACAAAGGAACTCGACGTTTGGTGACAAGTCCGGTCCATCAAGTCAGCTGCTCGCTACGCGTGTAAGTACTACCTAGATACCTACCTAGGTAACTTACCTAAGGTAGGTACCTACGCGCGCCAGGCCGAGTTAAGAACATATACTAGGTTTTCAATATATGCTCTATCAAGGGTTGTATCATTATCACGCCTTAAAAAATGAGCTACAACCTGATTATGCTCTTAACATGATCACTCAACCCCTCACTCACCCCATGATAAGGCCCTACCGGCATGTTCTTAACTCGGCCTGGCGCGCGTAGGTACCTACAGTATGTTAAGGAAAGAGGGGGTGAGGACAGTGTTGTACAGCACAATGGCGTCTTGCAAGGAGCACCATTCAAGGTACTCCGTACCTTTATAGTACCAGACCCGACCAGGTCCCGTATCAAGTACCGAGGGGCAAGCAGTCCACATCCGACGTCATACCTACGTAGGTTGTACCTAAGGTACCTTGATGGTAATGAAGACTGACGACGCCCTCAAGATGTCGCGTTAACAAAAGCTGGACAAAGCTTGGTTTCGTTTGCACGCCTCTCAATGTGACTTGCAACTGTTTTTAAGAAACTCACGTCAGAGTATTGATGATGGCTGCTATACCGAAGTTTGCAGGGACAAGTCGCGAGGAACTAACCCGTGGCATTAAATGAAATAATGTACTTCGTATGCAGCTGAGGGTATTGTTGATCTTTATTTGCCCGCAAACTCCCTTTTCACCATGTCATCACGCTCCGTCAGAAAAAGTCGCCGCCTTAAACCTCGTGAACGTTGCCTTTGTCCTTTTCTGACACCTCCTTATCCTTGATATTGTTGTAATGCCATATGCCGTGCTCGCGATCATGTTGCAGCTGGTGCAGGTCTCTTTGGCTGACGGTAACGCCCTCAATAGCCTTGACCGACTTACCTTCCGCAAACATGATGTAGCCGGCGACGCCAGCAACGCTGCAGGCGAGTCCCACGAACAATCCGGTAGCCCAGGCAGGTCGCGTGAAGCGGTCCATGCCCCACATGAAACCTGACAGACAGCACTGGAAGAAGGTGTTCCACACCATCAGCCAGATGACGAGGTCGAGTTTCCAAACTTTGGTGGGGCGAGCTCGAACTCCCGTCAAAGGCGCGTCCGGGATCTTATTCTCAGGATAAGGAATTGCGCGCTGCGTGGCGATATCAGTCGCGATGCTGGCGACAGTCTCGGGTCCTAGCTGCACTGGGAGTTGATCCGATCCTGCAAGTCGGAACCAGCCCCTGTGAATACCAGCAAGCTGGCGCAGGCTTCTGTCCTTGTGCAAACGACGATACTGGAGTAAAAAGTAAAGATCCCGGAACCGCCAGGGGGCCAACCCAAAGCCCGTAACACAAAAGAGGGCGTTAAGGATTTGAGAGTCGATCTCGACCCACTTTCTTCTGGGAGATTCGATATCGTCACAGGTTGGATAACACATGGCCGGCGCTGCCGTACTTGGTCAGCCGTCGTTGAAGTATTCACGCAGAAGTCGACGGTACTCACAAGCATTGCAGAGCAACAAGAAGAGCATCCCTCCCCATGCCACCACGTTGAGGCCATAAATAGTGACTAAAAATCCGACTGGTGTAAGAAAGTAATCCCAGAAGGCCTTGGTGCCCAGCTTGACCGACTCGCAAAAGCTGTGTTTTGGGGGGAAATGGTAGCCATTGGGGAAAGGAGCGGCAGTGGGAGGTTCGCAAGACAGCCTGGCCGACGTTTGCGACGCGGTCATATCGACGGCCTTGGTTTCTTGAGCAATGTTTTCGGCAGCCGGCTGGTTTTTGGGCTGCGTGATGGCGTTCTCGGGTTGAGACGGCTGAACATCTGAGGCGCCTATCGAGAATAATGCTGGTCGCGGCGAGGCCTGGCTCGAGAAGATGGATGAGGCCACGGACCCTGCTGCAACAAGAAATCCCTCGGGAGGATTAGAATGCTCAAAAGTAAGCGATGCGTGACGGAGTCTCCCGCTCAAAGAAGTAGAGGCCGGTCGATTGACGCTGTTGTCGCGAGAGGCTTCGGCGCCTGGCGCAGTCGAGGAAGTCAAGGGGGGGAATGGCTGCGTGCCGGGAAGTTCTGTCGCAGAAGTCGACATGGCACCTGCTCTCACCGCGGCAGCCAATGATGATTATATTTCCCTCCCTCGAGGTATCAGGCGAGACGGTAGAATGCGACCGGGGCAGTCAGGAATTCCGCCACCTCGGCGCACGTGGTTCTGTCGCAGCGTTCCTTGTTGACAAGACCCCGAGCAAGCAAAGGACTGGAGACGGAAGGCTGATGCACATGAAGCGCGACGCTGATGACTCTCGGCCGGACCGCTGGATTGACTGGCAACCTTGAGGCAGCGAGAAGACCATGAGATCCGAAGGCAGGGAACCCAGTTGACGTTGAGGATTGAGCGATGGCGTCCGGGCGTGCTGGGGAATTTTGCGTCTGTGTATCAATGCGACACCAGTCTGGCACTCGCCTCTGCAAGTGTGGGTACCGGGATAGGACAGCTTGAGAGCAGGACGGCTCTATTCGTCCATGACCAAAGTGAACGTTCGCATGGAGCACGAAATTCAGGGCCGTTGGGCATTTTCTTCAACGGCAACTTCACCATTGGTCGCTCTTGCAACCCATTTATTCGCGTGACCGCACGCGCGGCCAACCAAGGCACAGCACAGCCCTAGGTCCTCAGCAACCTGCAAGGCAGGCACCTTGGTGATGCGCTGCTGGCTCCGTGGCCACAGTGGAGCAAATTAGCGGGCTCCGCTACGTCGGTATTCTCTTTGCACCCTACCGGGTTCCGTTGCCTTCGCACTCGGCTCGGCTTTCTTTGCGAATGCGATGCTCGGGAGAAAAAAGGCTGACGCCGCGCCGGAAGCCACCTTTCGACAAACCCGCGCTTGCGTTTCGTTTGTTGAATGTCTACGCAGCAACAAGCCAGCCCGAAATAGCCCTTGCGGCCAGATACGAACGAGCGCCAACTGCGAGCTGTCAAACCCCCGATTAAAAAACTTTGAAAGTCATCAAGAACCCCCGGGCCAGGTGGCACCCCTCGTCAAATTTTAGGCCACGTCTTCATCCTCACCGTTCATCCTTCGATATCTCGAGAATGGCAGCCGCCACTTCAGACCGCGTCATGCCGTGCGCAAGGGCTCGTGGCGCGTACGAAAATGTTACACGCACCGTGCTCGGCAATCTTGAGCTCCAGCACGACTGGACAGATCTCGAGGTCCATGATGGCCCCGCGCAGCCCAGGCCTATGATCAGAGGCATGCCGCCGAAGCGGTTGTACTTGCACCCGGACGACCAGATTGTGGCTCTCGCCCACGAGCGGAGCACGGGCGAGAAGCTGTACCAGGGCCCCGAAGCTGAATGGGTGCTGCCTGTGCACCTTACAGACAGGCTTTCACTTGCCAGCTTCGCCGAGATCTTTGACGCCATTGAATTATCACCAGGTGCTCGCGCCAAGAGAATCGTCTTGGCTGCGCTTCACAACGACTCTACCGTCGTATACTATCTCATGCATGAGGGCATGATCAAACCCCGACAAAACTAGTCGACGAGAGGCCCTGTCCTCGGTGAAGCCTACTAAACAAAATGCTTTACGACTCAAGGTGTGAAAATCACCTTTTGTGCCTGCATCTTGTCGAAGAGAGTATACCCTTTCTGGGCATCCGACAGGGGCATGATATGGTCAAACATGAAGCTGCAGAGCGAAGGGCAACATGTTAGCACCAGAGGAATGATCGATGTTGACCTTGGCGCCAGGTTGACAGCTCATGAGCCTCGGCCATTTCAGCGAAAGGGGTTTTCAACATACTCTAGCTGTGCTTGCTTCTCCTCGAGGATAGCCAGCGCTTCAGCAAAGACTGCCCGAACTGGGCAACGGCCCATCTGCAGGCGAACGTTCTTTCTGCGCTTTTGTCAGTCGCGGTTCCCGCACGGAGGAACATAGCCGCTTGAACAAACCCATATCCTTCCTTTCCGGACCAAGGAATCTTGTTCGTAGTGCCATGTCAGCTGATGCTTCTGTGCATGGTAATGGCTTCGACGAACCTCAGCATTGTGAACCCCAATGCTGCTTATAACCCCAAAGGGACGGACCAACTCGAAGGCGGTTCTCAGAGCCGGGGCTTGCCCAACTGCCTCTACTATCATGTCAGCTCCACGACCTTCCGTCGCGGTCATCACCTTCTGGCGCATGAACTCGGGATCTTTGAAATTAAGGGGCTCGGCTCCAAGCTTGCGGGCCACCTCAAGGCGACTCTCCACGCCATCGACGGCGAATACATGGCGTGGACGGAGATGAAGTGCACAGAGGATGGCGCAGAGGCCTACAGGTCCACAGCCCACCACCACCATGGTGGACTGGTCAATGGATGGCCAAGGTGACATGGCGATGGCACTCTTGACCCCATAGAAGCCGGTTGGGAAGATGTCGGCCATGAGAAGCATGGCCCGTTCGGAGATGGTGTCGGGAGATTTCATGACGGTACTATCGGCGAGAGGCACCCGCACGTACTCGGCCTGGGCACCATCCAGGGCGCGCGAACCGAACAAAAGGACCTTATCGCAGCGAGCCGTGAATCCGGCACTGCAATAAAAGCATTCGCCACTGTTTTCCATGAGCGCGTGCGTCCTTGCGTCTGAACAGTAGACAGGAGGAGGAGGCGGGGCACATTGTGTACCATGAGACAGTGAATGGCGAAACGATTCTGTCGCCGGGCTTGACCGTGGAAACGCTTGCGCCGGCTTCAACGACGGTGCCAGTGAACTCGTGGCCCATAATGAAGCCGCTCCCCGCGTTTGCTTCATGCCCACGATAGACATGGAGTTCACTGAGTTATGTTTTGAGGTGGCGTGAGCATCGAGTCTGCGACCGAGGACGGCGCCAAGGGAGGCCAGAGTTGCTTACGAGCCGCACAACGCCGTGGCCTGCACCTTTACGATGATGTCCTTGTCATGTTGGACTGTGACCAAGAATCAGTAACGCAGACCGAGATGCCGACACTTGGGCCGCGGCAGACTTTTTGGAACGGGCCGCTCCTGCAGGGAGATGGCCATGGGGCCGTCAAAGACGACGGCCTTCATCATGTCCGGGAGTGTCATTTTGATTATAGGTAGTCTGAGCAAGGCGTATATACGAAGGCGTGCGTGATGCTTGCGAGCGCTGAGGATATCTAGGCAAGACGATCGATACGGTCGATATTGCCAAGTCTGCGACTGCTTCGGACAGCCTGGCGGCCTGTAAGATTTTGGATCGAGCCCGGACTTTCTCCTCTTCCTTCCGAAGCGCAGCCCAAGGCCGGCCTCAAGCTTTTCCCACCTAATCAGGTGGATACTCGACTGACAGGTTGTGGTTGACATTTGACAATGTTACGTCAAGAGTCTATTGCGGCAAGAAATGCCGCGCGCGTTCCAGCACAGTATGGGGGCTCTTTCGTGAGGTGAGGGCAATCGTGGTCTTGCGTTATCAGATTCTGTACGAAGTACGAGCGAAGGTGTCGGAGTAGCTAGTCATGACCGGGCCAGGACGACAACTTTACGGCAGAATCGAATCATAGTGAACGATTCTGCATCGATAGTCGGCACATTGCAGACAAGAACATCTGTTACAGTGTAATCTGATTGATTGAAGTGTCGTGCGCGCTTGCGAAGCCGAAGCCAGACCGGATGCATCGATTTCTGGCGCTGATGAGCTGATCTCCAGCGCACCGGGTCAATGTAGGCTTGCAACGAGTAGAGACTGGAGCATCTAGACTCTCGAGCACAACGCGACGAAGTGTGCGCATTCGATGTATACGTACTGTACTGTACCTACCTACGTCTGGGTGCCCCAACGTAATGCATGAGGCATGGATGGGCGTTGAACGAAGCCACCGGCCAAGGACGGCGAGCAACCTCATGAACAGGGACCAACTTTCTCGCCCAAGACAGCTGGCGGCGCGAAACACCAGAAGTCGAGCGCATGCATGGCTGGTCGCTCCATATGCCTCCATTGACGAGGTCTAGAAGCCCGCTGGCTCGGGGCTGTGGGGGGTGAGGAGGATGAGATGTCAAGTTGTCAACTCCACAGTCTCGGGCATCGTCCGTCGGGCTGGAGCCTCCTCCCCTCCTTTGTCCAGGGCCACTAAGTACTCATGAGAGTGGAAGCGGCTGCGAGACTACTCGATCCAAGCACTCGTGCTTCTCCAGGAGGGTGTAGGGAGGGCGGTGTCTGACCCGAGGGGCCGTTGCGCACTCATGCGACGTCTCTACCCCATCAGCCGCGTCAAGGGTGCGGCGCGCGAGACAAAAATATGAAGGCTGCAGCGAGCATCTGCTACCGCACACGCATAAGTTACGGAGCGAGTCTTGGTGCATGATGCATGTTGCGTGCCTCGTCCGTCCGTCATGTACCGTCGGGGAACCGTGCTTTACCGTGGGACATTGCTGTCTAGCGGCGAGGCAGTCGGGGACCGCAGAGTCATCCAGCTCTGATAGGGCAGAGGCCATTCGGCCAACGAGTGGGCCCCTCAACAACAGAACAGTCTCGTCATGGACCGCGAGTGTCGTCGGGGGGTATGCGTTGGTCCAATAAAGTTGCCTTGCGGACAGCATCTCGTTGGGTGTTGATCTGGATCGAACCAGGCCATCGGAAAAGCTACAGCGCTTTGCTTATGAGGACCGAAAGAGCCTCCGCGCCAGGAATGAGACCAATGGGTGCCAGATAAGACCCTGGGGTTCGAAAACTCGAGTTTGATAGCTGCTGGTGCTGCTGCTGTCTGCTGCCTCGTCAAGTGCCCAAGCGCCTCGACGATGACGAGAAGTCGGCTAGGTATTCGGGGAATGCGCCAAGGGTTGGCAACGGATAAGTACTGTACCTTGGATCTGCACAGGACGGCTGGGCAGGCAGGTATCCAAAAGTGTGGGGTGTCGGAGAAAATGCTGGACCCCAGGCAAGCCCCAGCCCAAGATCGTCCCGTCCAACGTCGTGGTCTCAAAGCCCTGCAGGCGTTGATAGCCCTGGCAGCCAATTCCGTGGGATCGGTGACGAGAGCCCTTCGCAGGCACTGCTACGAAGCAACTCAATGTCGGACTGTCTCTGGCCTCGACGGCGAAATTTGCCGTTGCGGCGTGCCGACATATCTGGGAGTTTGAACTCTGGACAACCCTAGAAATCCTGCATCCGCTAAGTACCATGTACTATTGCGTTCCTGGACTGAGATTTCTGTCCACAGTTCCTGCCGCGAGACCCTCTGGAAGCGGCATTCATGTCAGCACCACACAGTCACTCAAGGAGAAAAGGCGGCTGAGTCGGAGCATGCAGAGCGTGCGCCGAGTCAGGGACGCAGTCCACGAACGTCGCCGCACCATTTCCTCCCTACCCAACCACAGGATGAAGATGCCGGATACGTATTGACTGAACTTCGTATCTCAGTACTCTTGCTTCGTACATGCAAGCCCATGAATCCAACCAGAGCGGTGTTCTTGAAAGGTTCGTACGGGCCTACTCGACAGGCAGGCAGGAATATGTTCCTGCACAAAGACTCGTGCCTGCCCCAGGTACGTACGCATTCTTGCAAGAGCCCTGGATGGCTCGAGTCTAAATCAAGCGTGCGAGCAGCAGCAGCAGCAGCAACATCAACGGCTGCGACGATCTCAACCCGGGCATGCTGGCCGCGACCATTGAAGCACCGCAGTCGGGTCAAGCTCACCTGGCGGCGTTCTTGACACCGGCACCATGATGCGTTGCTGCGTGTCGTCATGATAAGCTACATGCTGTCGGTCCCGTCAGCCCTCATCTCCCGTTCTTCCGTACAACCGTATACCAAGCGACGCGAGGCCCTGAACCTGAACGATCTGCAACGGCAGATTGAGGCTTAGACGGCTCTGCTGGCGCCTTGTATCCGTACATCCATAAGATAACCCGCAGGTTGCATCGCTGGATGCAAGGTAAATAGGCGGGCAAAGCAGCCAGCCATGTGCCGTCCCTGGCCCGAGGTCGACGCCAGCCGCACCGAGACCGTCGTCCCCGTCGATACCGGCACTCGTACTTGGTACAAAGAAACACACGAGTGTTTGTGCGGATGGCATGCTACAGCTTCCTTGCGACCAGGAAGGCTGGAGCCTGAACATGAGCCTGGGTTGTCAGGCTATCAGGGTCGGCGAGCCTCAAACAAGACGGGTGAAAAGGTTGTTGCGCAACGAGATGCAGGCTAGACGTCCCATCTCCTCGGAGCTGCTCCGGATGCCATTTTTGAATGCCAGGTTCGGTGACATTCGGATCAGCGGTGGCGCAAAAGGGCGTCGAGACGACTTCACTCGCCTCGCCTTTTCCCTGGTGAGCACCTTTGCCCTTCCAAAGCGTCGCTCAGGCATTCGACAATGACCTGAGCGCGCGGTCTAGGGATGCCTCTGATTCTGAGTCTGCGATGAGTGCGACTCATTCGTGAGCAATTGTCTGGCGATGACATGCCCGGTGCCGCTGTCTTGGTATCATCTGCGATGGGGGGCCTTTGATGGAGTGATATCCTGCCCTGAGCCTGCGGTTGTTTCTTTTTTCTTCCACCTCTGCCCTTGTGTCAAAGGCAGTGCAATGCCCATTTCACGCTCCGGCAGTTTCCCCGGCCACACAGCCGAGTCACTGTCGCTCATGGGCTCGTTCGAGCCCCAACTCACCTGAGCAAGAGGTTTGACAAGTACGCATTGCATACCTGCCTAGAAGCTGCTATGTCCAGGGCGCGCCGAGGCAAATGAGGCGCAAACGGACATGCAGACGGGACGCATCAGCACTTGACGTACTCTCTGGCCCTACCAATCATGGCTCCGGCAAGTGTCAAGCAGCTCGTGGGCAGATGAGTTCTTGGCCTCCCCCTCCTTATTTGGGGCGGCGATAAATGATGTTGTATTAGTTGGTGAACTGACATTACATTGACTGGACATTGGACCAAAGATGCTCCCGAGCATATCTCGCTAGTACGTACATAGGTACGCCGTGCTCGACCGAAAAAGGGTACGTGTGCAGCCTCGCGACCTGCTTCCCAGGTTCAGCCCGGGCACCTACTACTTCGTAGGCCAACCTTGGGTACGGATAGTACCTGACCTTATAGACATGCCTAGATGCATCACCACATTACCGCGTCTCCGGTAGACGATACATAAGCCTCATTGTCACTCGACCCCGGCCGGCCGCCCCTCTCCCCCGTCGACTTATTGTCTATTGTCTGCCTTACTCGGCCCCCTCATCTGCCCAGTTTCTTGGAAACCTTTCCGTCCCCGTGCTGCCTCCTCCACTTTCTCCTCCTCTTCCTCCCTTCCTCGTCCACGTCTTCTACTATTGCTACGATCCCCATTGTCCAAAGATTAAAAGACATTTCCCCCGTGCGGCGGCCCGGCCTTGCTCACACCCTTGCTCGGTGCCTTTTTTTCCCTGGGCGCGGTCTCTCTCGTACATTGTTGTCTCTCCACCGTTTCGCAAGGTGCCCACGCCGCCAAGAGCCAAGAGGACTCGCGAGCGCGCGGCTTGTTGAAATAACCGCACCTCGCCCGTCTCCTCGGGAGCCTACCTAGGTCATTGTTGCTCTCGCGGTTGAAAGAGCGCGCGCGATAAGACAGACTCAGCAGACACGCCCACACTTGTGGCTCCCACCCCCTGTACACCCCTTCTTTGGCCTTGCGCTTCAATTTCTCTCTTTCTCTCTCGCTCTCTCTCCTTTTTTTCCTGTACAAAAAAACCTTCCTCCTTGGTTCATATTTCTTTTAGCCTTGGAGAGAGAACTGCACCTTTTTTCTTTTTGGCCCCACTTCCTTTTTTCATTCCCCGCAACAGAAACGGGCTGGACAGGGCTCCCCGTCCTGCCCTGTATTACCCTGCCCGCCTGCCCTACGCCGACCCTGAAGAGTTGAAAACGAGGCCCACCCACCTGTCACTGCATCCTGCCTGCTAGAACTGCTACCGTACAGCTACCGCTTACCTACAGCCTTGTACTTGATACCTCCTGCCTGCCCTCTCGGCACGAGGCGTGGCTGAGATACTTTTGCTTCCACTCGGCAGCACGAGGAACAAGGGTAGAAAAGATAGCTGAAAGGCAAACCGTCCATTTTCTCAAGCTGCCCTGCCCACATTCGGTCGCTCCAGTCCGGTCCCCGCGGCACGCAGCCATCGGCACTTCCCGGCCTTCCCCCACGCCGATCCGCCGCCCACAACAACACGATACCTGCCCCCAAGTCCCTCGTCTGCCTCCGCCGCCTCCTCCCCTTCTTCTTCCCTTCTCCTCCGTCGTCGTCGCCGTCGCCGTCGCCGTCGTCCGATCCGATACAGGGCGGTATTGGATACTGCGTTGCTGCAAGCCGCCTCTGGTCTTTTAGGGCCCCTGCTGCTAGTGGCTCGCTTCTTCCTCAGCGCCCTGCTTACCACTGCTCCGTCGTCACTCAGCCGAGCATTGCAATCCCGCCCACGTCGCATCTCGTCGCCTCGCCATTTGCCCGGTACGAAACTCATGTTTTGCATCGACTAACGGCCAAGCCCGCGTCCCGGTACATCAAGTCTCGCTCTTGCTCTCCAAACAACACAGGCTGATAGAGGGACGGGCTACGATAGCTACGAAGTCAGTCCGACTGCGCGCAATTGCACAGAACCGTCGACCTTGCCGCTCCCGACCTTGGTTACATCCTGTCGGTCGCATCGCCGTCTCATCTTCTGAGAGCCCGTTGCGGAATTGCCGCATCGCGCCGACCATAGAGCCCTTTGCGCGCGCCCCCTCCGAACGCCAGCTCCCCCGCCCTGCGTGTCATGGCGGGTTGAGAAGCATTGGTGGTTGCACTCAAAGCTATGCACAAGGCCGCTCGACAGCACCAGCACCAGCAGCCTCAGTCCCCCTTGGCTGCCGATACTTTTGATCCAGATGAAGTAGTCCCGCGGGACAGCCCCCTCATGCAGGCCCTCCGTCCGAAGCTTGAATTGTCTCCGAGCCCCTCGCCGGATATCTCCCCGACTCAAGTCAGTTTGAGCCCTCCCTCCACCGACGGCTACCTCAGCTCTAATCCGTCAAAGATCCGGCCTAGCTCCGGAGACGCTGTGCTCGTCTCCTATCTGGACAATGGCCGCCGGCCGGAAATCGCTCGGGCCGCCGGCGCCCAGGCCCTGCCCGGCGACGACGAGGGCAGTCACTTGCACGACCATGATCCGCCTGCCGGCTCGTATTCTGTCAAACTGGGCGCCGCTCTCTCCAAGACGCACAACCACGCACCAAATCATGTGACCATGACGACGCCTGTCCTACAGAATCTCGCGGCAGATGCTCTGCAGGCAGTGTCTGTCGAGGGGACCTATGTTCCGTTGCGAAAGGAAGCATCAGACATCTCCACCTCGACGAGTCACTTATCCATCAGTGACAAGTGCCAAAAGAATATTTCCGACTATCCCCTGGCGCCGCATCCCCCAAGATCCCCTGCCCAGCTACAGCCGAGCGCAAAAGTCTCCGTCTCGGCCTTGACGCCGGCCAGCGGTGAGCTCCCACCACTTCAGATGGATTCTCCAAAATCGGAGACAAACGGTCACAGCTTGCCCTCCATCCGATCGACTCTCGGAGACATCAAACACATACCCTCTGAGAAGGAAGTCACCATCCTCCATGGAAACGGGGCCCCCTTCTCCCGCACCTCCCCCGTCGGTAGGCCACGATTGCCGCCCATCTCAGCCTCGCACGTCTCACCGCCCATCTCGCCCAACGAAGCGTACCAGCGGAGCCTCCCGTCGCCCCACTCTCTGCCAGCCTCGAGCCCCTACGGCTTCTATCACACAAATGGCGCGGGTCATCGGCCAAGTGTTGAGCTCAGCGTCGGCACTGCTGTTGAGACCCCGGGCACAGAACACTCAGCCTCGACCCCGGCTACTTCAACCTCTGTAGCCGATCGCATGAGCATCGATGGCATCACAAATCCTCAGGTCGGGGTTTACATCTGCACACACTCGGGTTGCACGGCTCCTCCCTTCCAGACCCAGTACCTTTTGAACTCCCACGCCAACGTTCACTCGTCTGCTCGCCCACACTACTGTCCCGTCAAAGGCTGTCCCCGCAGCGAAGGGGGGAAGGGCTTTAAGCGCAAAAATGAGATGATCCGGCACGGCCTCGTTCACGACTCGCCAGGTTATGTTTGCCCATTTTGTCCAGATCGGGAACATAAATATCCTCGGCCAGATAACCTGCAAAGGTGATGATTTCCCTTGACTTGTAGCCAGGGGACAAGGTTATAGACTGACTTGCTCATACAGACATGTTCGTGTACATCACGTTGACAAGGACAAGGACGATCCACTACTTAGGGAAGTCTTGTCCCAACGCCCAGACGGGCCAAGCCGTGGGAGAAGGAGGAGAGGCATGGCCACTTGATCGAAAAGCAAGAGTATCCTCTTTGATGTGACGATATCCGTTTACTTGTCCTCCGTCGGCTCTGGCCGAGACAAAATGCCGGCCACCTCTGCGAATCATGGCTGCGCCGTTTCTTGTTTGCTGCAACTCTGCGGTAAACATATGCATGATCTTGACTTTTCCCATCACCTACGGGTGTATCCTGTTGGCGGATCTTTTCTAGGCAGTGGCGGACCTGGCGTTTCTTGGTTTTGTTCATATACCAGGCTCTATGCGCCACCCGTTAGTACACTGCTGCTTTGTCCTCTCGTTCCATCAATATGTGGGCTATGCGGCTTCTCACGAGGAACGACCTCGCATGATGCGCTGGTGGTGTCGGGAAGCGATCTCCCGCGTAGTGTTATTGTGTCTTTATCCGCATACCCTTAGGCAGGCAGCCCCAATCCATCAAGGATAATCGGCGGATGCTTTGTTCCGTCCATAGGATATCGGTACTCTTTTTGAGGTCTCGAGAAAGAGATCCTTGTGATTTTTTGCATCACACTCGGCTATCATCGTACCAGCTCCCACGGGCCGACATGTATGGGCGAATCGCTCAGAATCTCGCCGTTGATCGTCTCCGCTTGATGGTACGACCCTATGCTCTCAACGACAATCCACATGCCTCCGCGCTGGATGCGCGCTGGCTCAATGTCGAAATTCGGGGTTTGAACTCCCGTGGCGGGCTCGAGGAACTGGCCTCCACCAGACGTTGCGATATTAATTTGTTCAGAGCCCCAGCCGAGCACGACTGAGATGCGAAGCAGAGTGGATGAGGGCGGCCGTGTCCTGTCCACGCAGTCGGCTGAGGAGCTAGTACGGATGAAAAGGCTCGCGCGAGTCAACCACGATGCCTGTAACGGTGCACGTCGCCTCTCCTCTCTGCACGTAAGCATAAACGCGGATAAGGGCGTGCGAAGCATGCCAGCAGCATTGGCTGGCAAAAGGTCCATTGAGACAGGAGTCATGGAAGAAACCCTAACCGTGAAGGCGGCCGTTTGGCCGGCCACAAACGTGGAGCAGATCATAGTGTAGAGCCCAGGTTCCAACGAAGGCAGGTCAATCACGGCGCAACCACGACGGTATTCCCCGGAGGAAGCAATAACGTCTTTCCCTCGCAAGGACATCGCTCGCTCGCCATGGGCCCAGACAAGATCGACGTGGACATGCACGTCGCGGTCATCCGTAGATAAGAGAATCGACAACGGAGTGCTACTGCCAACCGACAGCCTGAATTGCGGGTTTTGGCAGTATGTCGTGCAGGAAGAGTTTCCACCCGCGGAACGGCGAGTCCAGGAACCAGATTTTTCTTCGAAGTACAACATTTCCTCGGCTGCGTCGCTTATCTCGAGCGGCGTGTGTGAGAAGAAGGAAAATGTGAACGTGTAAGTATCCAGGGGTAGCTCTTGCTGGTCGACTACGACCGTATACTGTCGTCCCGCGCTGAGGCAGAGGCGTGCGAGTGTCTGAGGTGAGTCGACATAGGGTCCTCGATAATTTTCTCCGCCTTTGACTTGGGCCCTCAGCCCTTTATTCTCAAAAACCAGAATGCTCATGAAGCCAAGTTGGCGTGACACAGATGCCATTGAACCTCTCCTGTTCCGGGCTATGTCAAGCTCGGCGTCCATGAAATGACGACTAACGAGTATCCAGGCGGGGCCTTGGGCTCTCGAGGAGAAGGCGTACTGCGGATTTCGCACAAGTGATTCCGAGAGGGTCTTGCCAGGTATACTCCACTTGACGTGGCGATCCTGCCGATGGGGAAACAAGGCCGGATTCCAGTTGAGATACATGGACTCGAAATGCTGAACGACATCCTCAAGTGCCACCCAGGTAGTACTGAATGTCGATTAGAACACAAGAGTAAACAGGACGGGCAAGGCACCGCTTACTTATCACCAGCTGAGCTTGGAGATCCCGGTTTTCCTGCCTCGAGAACTAGGGGCGCATCGCACCAAGGGTTTTTGACGAGGACACGACGTGCGCCCGACACGCAAACATCAAGGTCCTCGACCGCATAATCGTGTTCACCAATAAGGCCCATGAAGCGCTCTTCCTCTGCGGATATGCGGCCAGTCCCAAGTGTCATGACCACGTCGTGGGACTCGTGAGCTGCTTTGACCCTTGCCCAAGTCTCGTTGATATCGACATCTTCACTTTGCGAACATGTGAGTCATTTGTTCCAAGTCAATGATCATAAAGCCGAGCTAGGGATGGAGCCATACCGTTGTAAAAATATCTGCTCTGGAATCCATCCGGTCAGAACCCACAAATCTGTGCCAGAATTGCTTCCTGGGAAATCATAACCGCCTCGGACTTTGAGATAGGCCTTTTCGAGAAGCGCGGGCCAAAGAAGGCAAGGGTTTCCCCTATCGACGACGAAAAGGTTACGATCAGTACAGGAAGCCGGAAGTCTATCGTCAATAACTACGCGTCTCGTACAGCCATTGAAATTCATGCGTAGAACATATTTGCCTGAGGCAGAGACCTTTGGACGCCGTCTGACATGATCAAAAGGATATATGATGGACGAGAGAACCTGCCGTCCTGAGCATTAGAGAAACCACTCCAGACAGCAGTAAGTGTACTTCAAAATACTTACGGCACGGGGCCCAGTAAGGACCTTTGCTGCCGCGGAAAGACTGGCTACAACGGAGCAATCTGTCGTGATATCCTGCACGAGGTCGCATCGATCAGTCAGCTGCATCATCACCTCTTCGTCCAGCGTCTTGTCGCGCTTGGGATCGAGGTTAAACAGTTCCGCCGGGCGGGTCCAGGATGCGAAGTTTTCAGCTTGTGTCGCCGAGAGTGTGAAGACGGCGTCGTCCCTGTGTAGTCCTGGTGAGCCCAAAAAAAATCATAAGGAGATGGCCAATTCGGGCGCTCACAGAAAGAGAGCTGCCCCGGAGAGCAGCTCAAATTCGTCGTCGTCGGGCTGGGACGTCCAGGGTGGGAAGTCGTTCCCATGAAGCCGCGAGGAATCCCGTAGCAAGGCAGAAAGAGAAGAATCAGGCACCAGCCCGTGTTGGCCCTTCAGTCGCTCCGCATACAAGATGAGATCGCGGCACTTGCGTCGCAGACGCGAGGCATGCGTCTTGTCCGCGGTCTCTGCTACTGCCGCCATATAGAGCTCAGCGGCTCGAATGGCATGGCCAAGTGCAGTCTTGCCTGTGGCCTGCGCCATCAGGGCTTCGACATCCTGTTCATCTTCACGTTAACTCATCAAATCACACAAGTACAAGTCCTGGGTCGCTGCATCTTTCGCGATATGTCGCATCCCTTCAGTGGCTTGCCAAGAGCCAAACTCACCTGCGCTTTGCGCTCCATTTCCAATGTCCGAGGCCCCAGACCTTGACTAGATGTTGGTCCGAGGAAGATGTCGGTCTACCATATCGTTGGGCAAACAGGTGAGGTAGGCTGTGGTATTTCTGCTTCAGTCAGCATTTGGCTATAAACCCGAGCAGGATCCGCCCTTACCGTTCTAGACTACGTTGAGGGGCGGCGGACTTGGATGCTTCAAGAAGGCGCACAAATTGGGGATCCGCCGCCTGGTGCCCTTCGCAACCGGTCCGGACACACGAGTGAACCTGGCACCTGCCGAGATGAAAAAGGAAAGCGAAACTCACCACCACAAGGGGCTACGTAACCGGATGGCCGGTGACCTGGAATCCAAGGTAAGTACGAGGTCTTCCGCTTGTTGGGGTCTTGTCTGCAAGTCCAACGTACTAGGTACACAAAATCTTGCTCTAGCACTAGCAATCGCCAACTCCCCGAATTCTGCTAAGAGCACGGCAACGTACAAGACTGGTTTCACAGCAAGGTACCTACCTAGGTAGGTAGGTATCTACTTCATACCTAGGTACCTACCAGCACCTCTCATACGCATACGTGCCCCGAGGTGGGCCGGAAGGGAGGGGTCCATCAGAATGGACGCGTTTTGACGGGTGTTCCCCGCCTCCGGCTGCGTCAATAGGTACATAAGCATTACCTAAGGTACTCCATACCTACTACCTAGGTACCATAGGGCGCCATGCTAAGTTATAAACATAAAATAGCACCTTATTACGGGTCCTATAATAGTTCCTAATACTATGTTAGCTCTAAAGTGCCTTATAGAGCATATATTACTATTAAAATTATAGTAGGATGCCTTATTGTATAACCTATTTTAAGGCCCTCTTGCTATTACTATAAATCGGCTTAGCGCGGGAGGTAGGTACCCTAGGTGCCTAATTAGGTACCTAGTATGTAGGTAGGTACCTCCCTTTACGCTTGATTCCATTCGGGCTCCCAATGCCTGGTCCTCTGCAACGCTCAGTAGGCCTACGAAGTACCTCAGCTGCCAAAGCACCGGGTCCACTCGTGCCGAGGTCCAACTGGATGTTGCGGCGCCCCGGACAGTCCTCCCGGGCTCCGAGCGTGATATCATGAGCGACTCCAGTTCAATCCCAATTCCCGTTGAGGAGCACCTGTCCCATCTGTGACATTGCACACCAGTAATACCTTTTCTTATTTTTCAATTCCAATAGGTCCAAGCCGTCGATCATTGTATCGCAAGTGTCGTCTACAGCTCAGAGACCGACAAGTTTTTTCGGAACATTCCGGGGCCTCGTGCTGGCCAGGTTCAGTCGTTTCGTCGTCACTTTGTTTCCGCACAAGACGTGATCGCGACCTATCATGGGTGCTCAATCCAAACCAGAGATTTCACCCTGGGGACGCGCCGCCGCAGGGGCTGCGGGGGCTGTCTTTGCAAATGCCCTCGTATATCCTCTCGACATGTAATGCCATCTTCCGGCTTGCCAGTATTTCCCTGTCCTCTCCTCCATGAACCGCGCTGATTGCAGCCTGCTCGCTCGACAGTGTCAAGACGCGCTTGCAAGTTCAAGTCCGTCGAGAGGATCCGACTCTTTCGTGCGACGAAGAGCCTCATTACACCTCGACGTGGGATGCCGTTACGCGCATCGTCGCCGATGACGGCGTCAAAGGTCTCTACGCCGGCTTGAACGGCTCCCTCCTCGGCGTTGCATCCACAAACTTCGCCTACTTCTATTGGTATACCTTGGCTAGGACCTTTTACATCAACTCTTCAAAGGCGCCTGCTCTCGCGCCCTCCACGGCTGTTGAACTCGCCCTCGGCGCAGTGGCTGGCGCATTGGCCCAACTTTTCACGATCCCCGTGGCCGTCGTCACCACCCGACAGCAAACCGCCAGGGCTAATGAGCGTAAAAGTCTTCTGGCAACAGCTCGCGAAGTGATCGAGGGCCCCGACGGCGTGAGTGGTCTTTGGAGAGGCCTCAAGGCCAGCTTGGTTCTGGTGGTGAACCCTGCCATCACTTACGGCGCATATGAGCGTCTAAGAGGCATTTTATTCAAGGGTAAAGCAAAGTTGGCACCCTGGGAGGCTTTTTGTAAGTTCTGATTCGCGCCTTGAGATGATGAAACGTTTATGGTACTCAGACTCGGTCAACAGTGCTAGGAGCCCTGTCCAAAGCGCTTGCTACCATCGTGACCCAGCCCTTGATCGTGGCCAAGGTTGGTCTGCAGTCTAAGCCTCCGGCGGCGCGGAAAGGCAGACCCTTCAAGAGCTTTGTCGAGGTTCTCAAATTTATTGTGGAACACGAGGGACCCGGAGCCGTTTTCAAAGGGATCGGGCCACAGATTTTCAAGGGCCTATTGGTCCAAGGTATCCTCATGATGACGAAAGAGAGGTATGTGCTTTGATCTATTGAGCCAGCTTAGTTCTCTTACGCTGAGTTGAATTTATGCTCACAATCTCCAAGGGTCGAGCTTCTCTTCGTCCTTTTGCTGCGCTACCTGAGGACGACCGGCGCTGCACAGCTCGGCAAAGCACCTGGAGCCACGTCGAGGCTTGCACGGCACAGCGCTACACTCAACGCTTCTACCATCTTGACAAAATCTTAAAAAGATTGAGACACTGCGGCGCTCTGTATTTTGTATAGACGAGGATACCTTGCATGATTCCGGTCCTGTGCTAGAACATTGAGCAGGATAGGTAGCAATCAGCCTGTAAGGCAATGATATTTCAACGAGGCTTTTTTTTTGGCAGACACTATACCTACGCCTCTCCAAGAAGTTTTGACACACCGTTGTATTCAGGGTGCGGACTCAAGTTGCGATTTATTGTTCTTGAAATTGCCAAACTGCGCACACCAGTGCAATTGTGAGAGCCCCTTCCCGGCGGCCAAAAGACAGGGTGGCAGGACCTACCTACTACCTAGTAGGTACCTAGGTAAGGTACCTAAGTCACCTGGCCCACGGTGTTCGTCAGTGGAGGACGCCGTACTTCGTACCTGGGTACCTCTTCCGATTGCAGGTTTCACCAAATCCTGCACGAGTAGCGTGAGATATTACGTCAGCACCCAGATCCGCTTCGTTCTTCGCCTAGGGCTGGCGATGGCGGCAGCGCACACAAATTTGACCCTCTCACGACCTGCTCCCGGATCAACAAACTGACAGCAAATACCACAGCAGCCATGGCTAGTGAGTCGCAAGCAAAATTCTAAGGTATCCGGAGCATTCAAACCACTGACTTTTTTCGTCACAGAGTCGAAGAACTCCTCCCAGCACAACCAGTGGCGCAAGGCGCACCGCAATGGGTAGGTTACCGAGCCAATCGCGCAGACTCCGACCGCTCACGCCTTTGCAGTATCAAGAAGCCCAAGACGTCAAGATATCCTTCTCTGAAAGGCACCGATCCTAAGTTTCGCCGTAACCACCGACATGCGTTGCACGGCACCGCCAAGGCTCTGGTATGATCAGCTTCCACTCTCTCGAGGCGCGGGTATTGACGAGAACAACAGAAGGAGGCCAAGGAGGGCAAGCGTGAAACTGTTTGAAGGGGCTGGATGAATTGCAATAGCAAGCTCAAGGGTTTGATGATGGGGTACCGGGAGCCCAAGCGTTTCCTTGTCCAAAGCAAACAGCGGTCGACAAGGCAGAGGATCGACTTTGAACGAGCCGTAGCAAGCGGTTGGATTCAACAGATGATGCCAACAATCGAAAAACTCGGAAAACACACGTTACTGGTAGTCTAATTGGACCGCTTTGATGATAGTCACAAATCTCGCATCTTCGGCGTCAAGAATGTTGCAGAGTTGTGGAGACCCAAGTGAGACTCGGACTAAGGAGATGCGTCAAGGAAAGAGCGAACGGGATCAGGCATGATATCAGCTTGGTGCATCTCGGGGTCATATCATGGGCTCAACGCTGAGCAACAACCTCTGGACTTTGCCAAGCGAATATACAATGGCATCGCCTACCTCGAGATCAGATAGGCCTTGAGCCAGTGGGTAGTGCACGGCGATCAACGCACCTCCTTTCGGACGCGTCGGCGTTCCCTACAAAACGCGCCACCGTATTCGTTCTCAGTGATGGCCGAGGCGGTGTTTTTTCAAGGCATTGCTCCGGTGCCCACAAGGTAACGCGGTGCGTAGACGTGCGACGCGGCCTCGTCTTGATGTTGGGTGGTCGATGAAGTCCCAGATCGCCGACGGCGCGTCACAACAAGGGACGCAATGCAATACGTAGGACATGTTTGATTTTGGCCCTAAAAGGGCATGACTACCAATGCCTAGCTGGTCCTCCTGCAACACCAAGCTGAGCGTGGCCACTGTCTTACTCTTTGGCATATCTTGCCTTCTCATTGTACCAGCACTTGTTCCTCTGGATTCGCGCGAGGCCAATTAAAGACTCTATATATTATGCCGAACTATTGTCGTGCCATAAATCCATTTGAAAGCACACATTGGGAATTAACTTGGAGCCCGGGCCTTGGAAATTCGTGCAGCCCCTTGCAGGCGTTGAAGCAGCCCTTCAAGGTGCAGAACTGGAACGCCCAGCGTACAATATGCTATGAGAGGAAAAGGGCTCGTACAGGGCATTATCTCCGTCAAACAAAGCCTTTCCTCCATACATACCAGCACACTCACACTTACCTAGCTGCCTGCACGAAGTATTTGGCCACAAATATCACCTCGTCTCTTTGACTCCAGAGTCCGCATTCGATGCGGAGTTTCGGGACGATTCAGCGTTGGGTGACATGACTAAGGGATTTCCCGGTGATCTGCCGGATCGATCAATCCGCCGGATTCACCGCCAGTTCGCGCCTCCACTTCATTCATGAATTACTCCACAACCATGGCCCCAATTGATGAAGCGCTTGAGTTTTTAAAGTCGTCTGACACTGTGAACTATGCCAAGGTGGCCCGTCAGTTCAAGTGTGACGAGACAACCCTGCGTCGACGACATCAAGGCAAACAGAGGTCAAGACAGGATGCCGACGCTTTGTATAAGTCACGTCTCTCAAAACAGCAAGAAAGGGACCTTGTTGCGTATATTCGTAAGCTTTCGTCACGTGGGATTCCGCCTACGCTGCCGATGATCAAAAGTTTCGCCCAGGATATCGCCAAAATCGAGGTCGGAAAGGACTGGCCGTATAGCTTCGTTCGACGCAACAGCAATGAGCTCGGTTGCACTTGGTTCGACGGTTTTGATATCGCAAGAAAGAGGGCGGACAATCCCTCGCGGTACAAAGCTTACTATGAACTCGTAAGTAGACGCCCAAGTCCATTCCTTCACCGCTGATTGAACAAGATTCGCGGGAAAATCGAGAAATACAACATTCTGCCTTGCAACACGTATAATGTGGATGAAAAGGGCTTTCTACTCGGCGTCATCAATCGTACCAAGAGAGTATTCTCTGTTCGTGCCAAGAAGCAAGGGAAATTGATCGGTGCTGCTCAGGATGGCAACAGATCATGGATCACGTTCCTGGCATGCGTCTGTCAAGACCTGACCGCGCTACCCCCGTTTCTAATCTACCAAGGCAAGCCAGGACAAGTCCAGGACTCTTGGTTGACGGACTTTGACCCCGAGCACCAATCAGCATTTTTCACAACTTCAGAATCGGGTTGGACGAGCCATGAACTTGGAAAGGAGTGGCTCATTGGTGTTTTCGACCGGTTCACGAAAGAAAAGGCGCGAAACGGCCGTGATTACCGCCTTCTGATCACCGATGGACACTCGGGTCATGTTAATATGGACTTCCTGGAGTGGTGCGACCAGCATCGGATAATTGTTGCCGTGTTTCCGCCCCATTCCACGCACAGGCTGCAGCCGCTTGATGTGTCCCTTTTTGGCCCTCTTTCGACCGCGTATACCAACCAGCTCATCCGATGGACTGCAAAGACACAGGGACTCATTGGACTGTCCAAGAGGGAGTTCTGGTCGCTATTTTGGGACGCATTCGGGTCGTCGTTCTCAGCGGAGAACATCGCAAGTGGGTGGAAACGGACCGGATTGCTCCCATTTGACCCCGAAGTCGTTTTGTCGCAGATCACGGAGAAAAGAGAAGATGAATCTGAGTCTGGCAGCAGTTCTGCAGACTCGCTTGCCCTTGAGCAACCCACTGCTCGGGATTTGCGCCGACTTGTCGACAAAGTAGTCGATAAATCCTTCAAAAACGCCGAACGAGACAGTCGGAAGCTCAGAAGCACTCTCGAAAGCCTCCAATCTCAAAATGAATTGCTTCGATATGAGAATCAGGGACTCCGCGAGACCATCTTCCACGAAAAACAGCGCAGAATGCGCGGTAAAGCTCTGAAAGATTACCTTTTCGACCGTGTAGATCCTAACTCGGCTCAGGTGTTCAGTCCCGCGAAAGTGGCCCAAGCACGCCTACGGAAAGCAGCGATGGAGACTCAAAAGCAAGAGGAGACATTAGAGAAGGAAAGACAAAAGTTTGAAAGACAGAAAAGGGCTGCAGAGGTCAAAGCTCTCACCTTGGAGAGGAGAAGGCAGCGAGAGGCAGAAACGGACCAAAGACGGCAGGCAAAGGAAGCCAAGCGGCAAGAGAGGGAGAAAAATCGGCAGATACGGAAAGAGCTGCAGCGTAGCAACCGGAAAACAATGTCGGAGATGGAATTTGTCCCCCGTGTGGCACCACATACTCTCGAGAAGAGTCCGGGTGTTCGAGACGAGATTATCGTCGCCATTTCGGCTCTGCCAGAGCCACCGGCAGCGCCGGAATTCTTGAGATCGCCCATGGATAGCCTATGCAAAGGTCCAGAGTCGGTCTCGACCACTTTTTCCATTCCCCAAAAGCCATCTTTGGCTGTCGAGAGCGATCGAGAGATGGTGGTTGCAATTCGGGGACTTGGGCGGTCAGGGCGCAATAGGCGGCGACCACGGTGGCTTGATGACTGCGAAATAGACTGAATGGCATATCTAGGCATATATGCCGTACCTGCTTCAATTAGAAGTTATCCAAGACGACTAAGGCGGAGTTTTGCTGAATTGTTCGCTGGAATGCAAGGGGGCCAAAATCCGGCGAATCATCCGATCCGGCGCATCACCAGGAAATCCCTTACGTATTTGTATTTCCTTGTATGAAGCAGACTGCCTATGAAGTAGCCATCAGCATCGGGCAAATTTATCAATTGCGGAGCTGCAACTCGGGCGCAGCGACTAGAACATTCAATGGTTGTTACGTATAGCTGGCTATGAGGAGCAGGGCGATCTTGATGCTTTCTATATGCGCAGGGCTACCGTCTTGGTCAAGTATGGTCAGCCATACAGTGCATTAGTGCAAATGCCGTAGGCCCCGTCCGAAGCCTGTGCTCCCGCGTTCAGGTATCTACCTACCTAAACATGAAGTATCAGGGTACCTAGCTAGGCTCCCCGTGCCGCGTCCCCAGACCTCTCAAATCCCTCCCACCTCCATCTGCTCAATCGGGTGAAACGGCGTAATATGCTATCCTAGATACTTCTTGGTCAAGTACCGCGTCAAGCGCTCAGCCCCAAAGCCATCCTTTGCCATGGAATAGCCGCAAAACCCACTCCGTCAAGGTCCTGATTATTTCATGGTGGCCCCGACACCTCGCCTCATCCGGTCCTGAAGTCTTTCCAGCACCCCTAACATCAGCTCCGCGTCGGGCGCGGCAAAACTCTTCAACCATTCAAGTTGCCTGCCTGGAAGCAGATCAAAACTTTCATCGCCAAGTCGCGGCATCTTCTCGCGGTAAGAACCTCTGTATGGCATTCATATACTGTGCAGAGCTCGAATCGCGGCGTTAGCCCCTCCTGTCACCGCTGACTCGCAAATCCAGGCATTCCGCCCCCTTCCTCCTCCTCCTCCTCTTCTTCTTCCACTTCGAACTCGCGTTTGAATATGCGAAAGCCCGCAATCTAGAACTTCATCAAATCTCCTTTGAGGTCAGCCAGCTGCTGCAGGAGTCACGACTCACGTCTTCCCACCCTTCCTCCTTCGCCACTACTGAATGCCACGCGTTTGAGGTTTATAAACCTTCTTGGAAGGGACCAAGGCCGTTTCGCAGGGGTTCCTCGCCATCAGAGAATGCTCAATATGTCCGGCAACCACGCCATTGGTAATCGCAACAGTACGCCAGAAGCCAATAACGCATCGTCTTTGCGACCACCGTCATCTCGGGCGGTCGGTACCGGTAACCCCCTAAGATCATCGGCCGACATGTCCACTCTTCAGGGCTCTGCGCCGTCTAGCCGCATACGCCCATCATCAGACTTTTATGGACACGCTCAGCAGGTTCACGGACAGGCTACTCTGGACCACGACGCGCAGGATAAGATTGCTCAACAATGGATCGCAGACATTGATCAATACGAGACAACATTGGAAGAAATGGCCGCTGCCACACTCGATCAAGATTTCAAGGATGAGCTCAGCGCGATCGAGCAGTGGTTTCGCGTTCTGAGTGAAGCTGAGCGCACAGCCGCCTTGTATGCTCTTCTCCAACAGACAACTCAGGTTCAGATTCGATTCTTCATACAAGTACTCCAGCAAATGGGCAAGAACCATCCGATGTCTGGCGTACTCTCGCCGGCCAATTTCGACAAAGGTGAGTGGTTATCTGGATTATTACCAAGTACAAGTACCAGTCCTGCCCTAACACGGCCCCAGACCCCATGTCAAGCCGCCTCAACGATGCCATGAATAAGTTGAACGTGGATTCTGCTAGGAACTCGTACCCGCGTAACACGGCTGTGCCGTCGACGAAGCGACATTCCGGGTTGGACCCCTCGACAATCACGGCCATGTTTCCTGATGCCGCCGCAGCGATCGCCACGGAAAAGGCCAAGTTCACACAACAGACGGGCAATTCTCCTGCATCGAACCGAAATAGTGTGGGCCTTGACCCCCGCAACTCGGTTGCTCCGAGTATATCAACGTCTCAAGAGCCTCGAGACGTTGCCGTCGCTGGCTCCGCCTCACCATGGGGCTCAGGGCCTGGCAATGACACATCTGGCACCAAGCTTCCTGCTTCACAGACGCCAATGGGACAGTTTGTGCAGCAGCCTGCGGGCGGTCTGAGGTCGCCTCGTCCGCAAGTAGGAGGCTCGACGATACAAAGCACAACAGTGTCCGTACCGGAAAAGAACCCCGCAGACTTGCCGCTGCTCTCTCCGTACAATGCTGGAAGTGGCAACTGGGCATCCATGGTGAATACACCAATGGCACCCTCTTTCAACACCAGCGCCTCGAGCGGCAACCAGGCCGACATGGTAGCCAACGCGACCGCCATGAAACTTGCGGCGTTGTCTACTGTAAATAATCGTTTTGCGCTCGATGACGTACGCAAATACCGCCGCACTCGGTCAAATGATCCATCAGGCAGCAGCGGACATAACCAAATGTCTCCACCACCCCAAAATATCAATATGCCCGGCGCAAACGTCGTCATGATCAACGAACATGGACAAGTCTTGAACCGCGAGCATGTCTTGGCCATGCAGGCGCAGCAAGGACTTGGTCTGAGCGTTCCGCGATCTCGGCCTAGTTCTCCAGGCATCGCGCTACAATCGGGGATGGGTCCTGTCTCGCATTTCACCTCGCCTCAACACAACGGCTTTTTGAGTGCGTACGACGGTTCCACAGCAATAATGCCAAATGGCATGCCGTCCGTCAATTTAGGTCAACTTGGGATCGGCGGGCATGAGGGTTATCTTTCCGACCATTCTGACATGGTTCGAGGCCGCTCGCCCAGGGGGCGTAGAGGCAGTTCTAAACCACCAGAGGACCCGACCGATCCCACTTTACTTCAAGATATACCCAGCTGGCTCCGCAGTCTGCGACTGCACAAGTACACTGATAATTTGAAGGATATGAAATGGAACGACCTGGTGGAGCTTGATGACAAAGCACTCGAGGAACGTGGCGTGAATGCTCTAGGCGCTCGCAGAAAGATGCTCAAGGTCTTTGAGCAAGTGAAAGGTGGGTATCCTGATTCGTCCTCGCGAACATCCATGATGGTGTCCTAACTCGTTTGCAGAAGCCAAAGCAGAAGGCAAGCTGTGATGGAAGGCTTGGGGAAGGACAGCGTTGATCAGGCGGCTTCAGACCTGCTACGCGTCGTATCATCCTGAAATACGACAGATGAGCGGAATTATCTACCTTAGGAATGGAGGCGGCAGTTCTGGTACTAAAATGTACAATATCCAAGCGAAGTGTCCAATGTGAAGCCAGTCAAGGCTTCGCTGAAATGCTTTGACGGTTTTGAGAGCCAATCGACAACTTGGAACGATCCACTATGACATGTGTTACTTGCGCTGGAGCTCGCGCGCATCCTCATCCTACGCCCTGAACTTCGTAGGCCTACTTAATTTCATGCGTTCGCCGGACGCCGCTAGACCGCCCGAGCTGGGCGGCACATCGCGGTGCGCAGCTTATTAAGCGCACCTTTTACCTTTTTCAACCACTTCGTTAGATTCGAAGTGGTGCCTACCTAGGTACCCAGGTGCTTCGTAAGTATCATCACTTCCACTCTGACAATTGCATTTCAACCTGGACGAGCAGCCTCGCGATTCTTATATCGATTTGCACATCCTGTCTTGCATATCTGCCATCACAATCGGCTGTTTAGACACCGGATATCAGTTCTCATCGTTCCGATTGAGTCAAGCTTGCGTTCAAGATCCGATAATCAGCTCGGTGGCTCAGGTTTTTCAATGAGCTCTCACGAGCGCCGTCTTCAATGAGTTTAATGCAGAATAGCCCCATCGAAGGGTAGATCACCCCCGGCTTGCTTGGTGTTCTATCCACCCGACTAAATGATGCAATCTCACAGCAATAATCAAGATGCGTCGGACGCCGATTCTGACCTGGAGGAGCTCCAGGGCGATATCGCCAAATTCGACGAATCGGTGCGCGAGTTCTTAGCCACTCATCAAGGCTCATCGAGTCTGCAGCGCACAGTTCGCGGAGGTCCGCGCGGCCGAGGAGCTCGTGGTCCTCGCAAGGCTGCCAAGCCCAGAGGTGATATCACCGCCCGTCTTTCCAAAGTGAATCAGGCGTTCCTCAGCGGCGACTACGATCTGGCTGTGGACCTGGCCTTTGAGGTTATCAGGATCAATGCCGAAACGCATCAAGCATGGACTTCACTTTCATCCATTTTTCGGGAGCGCGGCGAGCTCGACCGAGCCCTCTCGGCAATGGTCTATGCCGCACACCTTCGACCAAAGGATGTATCGGGATGGCTCAAGTGCGCAACATTTGCATTAGAAACAATAGATGATGAGGATGAGAACCGCAACCTTCAAACGGCTCGTCTCTGCTACTCTGCTGCTTTGCGGGCTGACCCTATGCATTCAGGAGCAAGGCTTGGCAAAGCAGCTGTGTGTCATCGTCAGGGCCATCTCACCGCAGCTATATCCGAATACAAGTACGTTTTGAAGCGTCGTCCGTACGACCTTGATCTTGTGAGAAAGCTGGCCGAAGCCTGTATGGACACCAAAAATGCTGCCGTGGCCATTCCCTCAGCTATTGAGGCATATCGGCAATTCTTCCACTTTGCGATAAGTTCAGGGCTTCAGGGGGATGTCGAGTCCCTTTGGCATGACATTGGGATCTACATGGAGCTTTTCGCTTCCTTGAACCACCACAGGGAAGCCATATTCGAGGCCAAGGCGCTTTCGCGATGGCTTGCTGGGCGCGGGTCAGAACAGCACTGGGATAGCTGGCAAGATGATGACCGGGAATGGGACGTGGATGATTCACGGCGATCGTTCGTGCCTGGTTTCAACGCTGCCGATACTGATCCGGCGCTCTACGGGAACGCGTTGCCACAGGATTTACGCATCCGATTGGCTACTTATCGATTCCGACTCGGAGATGAAGCTGAAGCGCTGGTGAGCTGCCCTGAGTCTCGAGTCGGGTAATGCCTGCTGACGCGATAACTTCGCAAATCTTCCTTCACTACAGAAGCACTTGCAAATACTTGACTGGACAGATGTCCTCAGGAGAGAGTTCGTCAATGACTACCCGCTCCTCGCTTATGAATTGACAAACGAGCTCGCTCGGTCCGGTCATCATCCTCAGGCTATTCAATATTACCGGTTACTGCGAGAGATTCCAGGCGACGCAGATCCCGCTGTCTTGCTGCAACTTGGAAGATGTCATCTGGCAGTGGGAGAGCAGTCTAGTGCCGAAGAGTGCTTTATTGAGGCGATTGATGCAGACGATGGCGCGATTGACGCCCGTATCGAGCTTGCCAACATGTATGAAAAGGCCAGGGAAGACAAGGAGGCTCTCATACTCGCCGCGGAAGCCATGGCTTTGCGGGAAGCTCAAGTTCACTCAGTCGATTTCGAGTCGGAGCCTGTTGGAGCATCGTCAGCGAATCGCAGGGTCAAGGCAAGTAGTGCGCCAAAGCGGCCTCGAAAGCCTCGGGTGGGTGCTGGCGATGTGCCCACTTCCTCAGGAAGCGGTGCTTCTGAGCGGCCAGTCGTCCCCAAACGATATCGCCCGAGACGGCTTGCCGGACCGGATAGGCGTCTCCAGGAGGAACAAGCACGTGCGATCAAGCTTTCCAATCAATACGAGACCGTTCAAAGTCTTCGCCAACAGATCTCGGCGGGCCGCGAAGATCTGATTCCCCTGTGGATGGCTACTTCCAGAGAACTGGTTGACGACTTCAGGTCCCTTAAGCGATTCTATACTTGGGACAGATATTTGTACTTTCTAGGATCCAAACAACAAGCTCCGGCTACTGGCGCGGCCCAGCCGGACAGTGAGCTGACGCTGATGTATGAAAGACTGTCCCGCTGTCAGTCTAAGTCCTGGAAACGCATGGGCAAGTGCTGTTTGCTGACGTGTTGTTGCAGCTATTGCGCCGCAACTAGATCAGAACCGACGAGAAACGGGGTTCGTGGGCTCAAATGCGCATCGAGGGATTTCTTTCGATGACTGGCTCGATCTTTTCTTGGACTATGCCATCGGTTTGGCCTCTGCACATCGACGAGATGAAGCATATCAGATTTGTCAAGCAGCGAAAGATTCGACAGTATTCCAGTCTCCCGAACACGTTTTCACCATCCATGTGGCTTGGAGTGGTAAGATGTGCAATCCTAGCGGTTTTCTGGTTTTACGGCGGTACTGATTAGTGCAGTCTGCGCGGTTTATGCCAACGACGAAGAACGATGCGTAACCTTGGCTCGATTTCTCATGCGAGAAGGGACCACCACAGACTCATACCGACTGTTTGCCCTGCTATCTCGGCTCTGCCAGTCTCCTGTTTCCTGGTATACCTCAGGGCCGGCGCAAAAGTTCATCTTGCGTCAAATCAAAGCCATCGACGCCAGCCATACCGGTATTCCGAGCGAGCATGAGGTTCAGGACAGGGATGACAACGACGTACCCTCGACGGCTGATCCGGCAGTCCTTAGTCTCGACGTCTGCCTGTTGATGTTGTACGGCCACATACTCTTTACGTCCACGAGCTACGCTTACTCGCTGGGTAAGCCCCCTTTTCACACGCTTATCGACTCAACTAATAATCCTGCTCTAGGGTATTTCTTACGAGCCCGATCTCTGGATCCAACGAATCCAATGATCAACTTGAGCCTGGGGTTAGCATACGTGCACTACGGTTTGAAGAGGCAGTCAGCAAACCGTCAATACCTGTTGTTACAGGGACAGGCCTTCCTGTCTCGCTATCTCGAACCTGCCGGAACGGAGCCCGACGAGTCCACGTCGGAAAGACTCTATAACGTCGGACGACTATTTCATCTGCTCGGCATCGGGCACCTTGCTTCTAGATATTACAACGATGCTATGGGAGCATGCGCGAGGGAGGGTGGTAACCAGGATATGGCCACGTGTATTCTAATCAACAGCATTATGGGCCTCTTATCGGTGAAGAATAGTCGCGCGGCCTTTTCTTTACTGAAATGCAGTCTTCACCTCTAACTTACCTAGGTAGGTAGGTAGGTAGGTACAGTAATCCGAGTTTCGTACCTAGGTAGGTTCTTCGTACCGGGGGCGGCTATCGCAAGGTATTTCGAAGTACAGATATCTAATCCATACCTGATTTGTACTGTATCCGACGTGTGTTTTACTGTGAGTGCGGAGTACCCAACGGTACCAGGATACGCGCGGGACGACCGACCAAACACGGTACCTGGTCCTTGAGGTGCTGGTACCTCTCATGCCGGTGAGGGACGAGGGCCATGTGTGACGGTCAAATAGTCACCTTGTCTCGATTGCAGCCGGCCTCCCTCACCTTGCCTCCTCTTCAAAACACAGCGGCAAGCGTCAAACAATGCGCCAAGTTTTCCATTGCTCAATCAAAGCATGTTCCTTGGCGCGCGTCGTTCGTGCGCCCTGGCGACCGTCATTACCACGCTACTTATCGTGTCCATTGCCCACGTCGACGCAAACCGGGCTCAGACCCAACCGACGACAACGGGCATCAACCCTGATGCTGTAGACGACGCGAAGCCTGCGGTAACCCATGCGCCCAGTCTATGCGAAGCTCGGACAATCAACTACATCACCCACTATCTGCCACAATCTTGCCTTACGACCTCATGGGTCGATTCAAGGCTGAGCACGGCCGAGCAATCAGAGCCTGGAAGCGCCAAGGAACATGACGGAGAGTACGCCACTGCTGCTGCCAGCAGCGAGTCTCAACCTACCGAAGCTGCGGTCAGTTCGTTCATGTCGTTCGAAGACTGGAAAGAAATGATGCTGCGGCAGGCGGGCCAAGATCCACAGGAATGGCGATCTCGCAAAGCCAGCCACCACCCTCACGAGAAGCAGCCACCCGACGCGGCCCATCACGCAGACTTGGGAGACGAGGAGGAGATATCGCTCAACTTTGGCAACTACCAGAGCGGCGATGATCGGGAACCGGCTGACGACCAGCTGAATGGGGAAAGGACCCAGAATACCCATTCCGACGAGACCCTGGTATACGGAGATGCCGTCGCCCACAGGAGCAAAGACGCCGGGAAAACATGCAAAGAGCGCTTCTCTTATTCCTCATTCGATGCCGGGGCTACGGTTTTGAAGACGGCTCCAGGCGCAAAAAATGCACGAGCCATTCTGGTCGAGAACAAGGATACATACATGTTACTCGAGTGTGCCGCAACCTCCAAGTACGTCATTGTCGAGCTCAGCGACGATATCTTGATTGACACAATTGTTCTGGCCAATTTCGAGTTCTTTTCAAGCATGATTCGTCATTTCCGCGTCAGCGTCAGCGACCGATATCCTGTCAAGACAGAGAAGTGGCGGGATTTAGGCGTCTTCGAGGCCCGCAACTCTCGCGATATTCAGCCCTTTTTGGTTGAAAACCCCCAGATCTGGGCCAAATACGTCAAGATTGAATTCATGTCTCACTACGGCAAGGAGTATTATTGTCCAGTCTCTCTGTTGCGGGTTCACGGCTCACGCATGTTGGACTCTTGGAAAGAGAGCGAGACCAGTCGCGACGAAGATCCGCAGCTTGAAGGCTCGGATCAGCCCCAGAATGCGACCCATGACCAAACGACCTCTATGGTAACCGTGTCTTCGCGGGCCGGGATCAATCAAAATGCCACGCAACCAAGCGACATGACGCCATGGACAGGAAATATTGTCAGCGAACCCTTTCGTGTGTGGATCGCAACCTGTCCTGTCGACTCTAGCTCTCCGACCCGATCTGCGCTGATCGACCGGGGTTCGCAGCGTAGCCCACGCAGCATCATACCTCGAGGGGACTCCAGGCACGAGGATGCGACGCAAGCACAGACAATGTCTCCACGCAAGCACGATACCCCTGTTTCTGACGATGTGTTTCCGCCTTCTTCGACGCCAACGAGCTCTCATCCAATTGAGTCTTCTCGTGTCACCGGAGCAAGGCCTGCCACCGACGTCAACTATGACGGCAATGTTGGAAACCACGCTGGCTCGATTCCGAGCGAGACGGCCAGGGACCGAAGCAACAACGCCACAGCCGCCACTACAAGCAGTAGAGCCCCTGCAATGGCCACCGCGGGCGGAAAGCCTCGGTCCAATGGAGCTTCCGGCTCGAATCCTGCGTCGCCCGCAGTACAGGAAGGGTTCTTCAATGCCATCACGAAACGACTTCAGCAGGTTGAGTCGAACCTCACATTATCGCTCAAGTACGTCGAGGAGCAGTCAAGGCACGTTCAGGAGGCGTTACTGAGGGGGGAACAAAAGCAGAATGCCAAGGTTTCTCTATTCCTCGACAACTTGAACCGTACGGTTCTCTCGGAGCTCCGCAATATCCGCGATCAGTACGACCAGATTTGGCAGTCAACGATCCTTGCGCTGGAGAGCCAGTCGGAGCGGGCGGAGCGAGACATGATGGCCCTGAGCGCCCGCCTGAACCTCCTGGCAGACGAAGTTGTCTTTCAGAAGAGAATGGCCATTGTCCAAGCCGTCATCCTGCTCTCTTGCCTTTCTCTCGTCATATTCTCTAGAGGGGTTCCCGCCTCATCCCTTGTGACTCTGCCCAGCCAAGTCGCCTTGTCCGGCCTCTTGGAAGAGCCGCTCAATACCAATATGTACGGGGCTTCCGAGCATGGCCAGCGGGGCCAGCGAGGCCAACAAAGCCGCATGGACGAACCACATGGCACATATCCGAGGAAAGAAGGTCTTTCTCCGAGCTCGCGTCAAACGATGCCCAATATCCATCCGCCGGACGATCCACATGCCATGACGGAATATCGCAGGCTTTCCCCACCTCTCACCCCAAGCCAAGCAGACCAAACTGAGGCAGTCCGCTCATCTTCCACTCATCACGAACCCCATGATACCGCAGGTGACCACCCGAGACATTTGCCGTGCGTGCCACAAATTGGCTCCAGGAAGCCACTTCCCTCACTGCCTGAGCACCCTCCCTCTCCACCGAACTCATGATATTGCTGTTTCCGTGCACGAAGAAATGTCAAAGCGCACTAATAGTGCCTAGACACCGCTTACACGACACTGATGCCAACGCCTACAGCGCACGACTTTGAGGGGGAACTTCTTATTATCTCGGACTAACGACACAATGGAATCCGCGAGATCCTTCAACATGAAAGCACCCAAGGGGAAGACAATTGATTCGTTCATTATGTCTAGCTAGAGACTGGTCCTCCTTACATCGTCATTATTCTGAGCATCCGAGCGATAGATAGCAAAATGCCGCATCAAGTGTGTAAGCATCAGATACCCCCCCCCCCTGTGAGCTCCCAATTGCTCATTGCAGATCCATGACAGGTCGGGGGAGTAAAGTTGGCCGGTGAAGCAACACTTTATCGCATTGCGGAACCGTAAAAATGGTGCATTGCCGTCTCGTAGTCAAACTCTTCCAGAGCAGCCAGTCTGGTGCCGCGGTCATACTGGGAGCGTCTGCGACGTTGTTCGTCGCGGAAGTGCTGGCCGGCGTTGGGCGTGAAGAGGCCTGCATAAAATTAGCCGCGATACTCGTTTATAGAGTCTTTCAGCACCTACCGACGTGTTCAGCGTTTTCGCAGCTCCTCTTCATTTTCGACTGATTATCTGGCTCGGGAAAGGGCTCTTCCTGGCCAGCCATCTCGGGCATGGGGCCATTTGAGGTGAAATACAGCTATGCAAGATCAGCACGCGCCTTGAAAAGGTCAACGCTGGGGGATTTCTCGCAAGAATGCGGTAGAGGAGCTACTCGTACCTTGGGACGATAATGGGGAGCTTCGAGCATGACGGAGCTATTCCGGAACTTTTGCACCAAGCAATCTTTGCCCTGAATAGCTAGTGCAATCTGTAAATAAAGTTCATTGAGCTAGAAGGGGTCGACAAACTAGCGTAGGAAATCTCGGCCACTTTGTCGCTCTTGAAGCAGTTCCTATTTGTTCGTGAGTAAACGTGCATACCGATGGCGTGAATTGGAAGCGGGACTCACCAGCGCTGGTTTCCGCGTGCGTCGACGAACTGTGTGTGAGTTAGCGTCGTCATGAGGTGGCACCGAGGCGGTTTCTGACCTCGATTATTGTGAAGGAAGATCATGCATGTCTCAGTTGTGAAAATTGTACAACTAGCCAAAGTGAGAGCCTTCCTTACGAAGCTCTTTCTTTCCCCTTTCTCTCCTTGTAGACAATCACTTTGTCCAAGCCGCACTCGACCTCGTTCGTGCCTTGTACCGTCACATATTGTCTACCGATACCACAATACGGCATATCACTGTCCTCGACGTGAATATTGCCAACACGTCACCAACCGTCCCCAACCCCACCCCAAGACTCTTTCCAGCAAAAATTCCACCCGTTTGCAATCAACCAGAGCGACCAAAGCAACGCAAAGAATTGAACCAAACGTAACGAAACGAACCAAACGAAGCGAACCAAACGAAGCGAACCAAACGAAGCGAACCAAACGAAGCGAACCAAACGAAGCGAACCAAACGAAGCGAACCAAACGAAGCGAACCAAACGAAGCGAACCAAACGAAGCGAACCAAACGAAGCGAACCAAACGAAGCGAACCAAACGAAGCGAACCAAACGAAGCGAACCAAACGAAGCGAACCAAACGAAGCGAACCAAACGAAGCGAACCAAACGAAGCGAACCAAACGAAGCGAACCAAACGAAGCGAACCAAACGAAGCGAACCAAACGAAGCGAACCAAACGAAGCGAACCAAACGAAGCGAACCAAACGAAGCGAACCAAACGAAGCGAACCAAACGAAGCGAACCAAACGAAGCGAACCAAACGAAGCGAACCAAACGAAGCGAACCAAACGAAGCGAACCAAACGAAGCGAACCAAACGAAGCGAACCAAACGAAGCGAACCAAACGAAGCGAACCAAACGAAGCGAACCAAACGAAGCGAACCAAACGAAGCGAACCAAACGAAGCGAACCAAACGAAGCGAACCAAACGAAGCGAACCAAACGAAGCGAACCGAACGAACCAAACGAAGTGAACCGAACGATTCCAACGACGCCTCACGAAGCTAA